>KK121420.1:85165-113385 GCA_000611955.2 Stegodyphus mimosarum
AAGTTAGAGAGTCTGGGAAATCTCTGTGCGTGGTTGTAACGCAAGCTTCGGCTTAGCATTTATTGCTGGCTAGACTTGGCTTAACAGCTATTATCCAACTGCCACTTAACTCATCTGCGCGCTATAGGATACAGGATTGCGTGAGACCTGTAGTTTAATTCTATTACTTGTTAATGTCTTCAATTTTTGAGTTTGATTCTACTGTTTCAGTTACCGCCCAGGCAGAGGCGTAGTATATTAGCGTCGAGTTAACGCATTGTAAACACTCTTAAAGACTGTAATAAAGGGTTTTTTTAACCCTTCTTCTGTGCAGTCACTATTTTCCAGATTTCACACAAGAGATAGAGAGTAGAACTCTGCAAGTGTAATATATTAAGCATTGCCCTATAATGTGTGTATTTTCATTCTCTAATATTGTGGGGTTCCACCCTTGTATTTCACAGTACAATGTGAGGAACCTTGTACACCGATAAGCGAATAATCGCTTGAGTGTGTGAACAGAGAAGTAAGACTCAAGAAGGGTTAATTACCCTTTATTGCTCAAAATAAGAATCAACACAGTCGGTTCCTATCTGAGAGCGTACAACAAAACCTCCACTTGGGCTGGAACTCAAATTAATAAGAATTAAAACTTAACTATTACTTAACTAAAAGATATAGCTGAAGCTATCAGGATACTAAGTAGTTGGCCCCTGAATCTCAATTAAGTAGGCGAAGCTATCAAGGGCCTGAAGTACGGCCGAGCGTACCAATAGCTTAGAGAGAGACATAGCATAAAGGCAAACGCGCTCTAGTCAGAAACTCTGGCTCTCTAACGTAAGTCAGTGAAGCATCGACTTCAATACTACTCTTACTCATTTGCATTAAACGTGTTTCTGAAAATACATTCTGGTAGGAAATTGAAAGCTGAAGCTAAGAGAGATAGAAAGGGTGCATAAACGTAAACTAACTGTTATAAAATTGGGATAAACCTTAGACTATAATTCGTATGTAAACTTGTAGCATTCATTATTTTAATTAACCAAATTATTTTTAGTTTGAACTTTCCTATCGAATTCTCAAAGTTTCAGTTGCTGCCCGAATTTAGCGCGAGTGAGATATTTATGCAAATCGCATATATCTGTTAGCAGTTAAAAGGCAGGAGTTAACGTGGGGAAAAACAGAGCCTTGGATTTATCGCCGTAAGGCTGTGCGCGCAAAGATTTCCTCTGTCTACTGAAAGTTCGCCTTCATAGGCAATTTGCAATTACCAGTGTTTGCTAGTGAAATTCGCATAATTGCATTTCACTAAGAGTTAAGCTTCCCTCGCCGTCCTATTTAGAATTAAGTTAGGTATTGAATTTGTTAACACACTTTAGTTTAATATTATTTTAGTTCAGCCCAAGTAGTGGCTTACTCTCGATTTGAAGAGTTGTAAATATTTGAATTAAAGGGTCACTTTTAAACCCTCATTCCTGACTTTGTAGTTTTTCAACACTAAGGACATAGCCTAGATCTGCTCACTGTCCTCCACATAAGGTTTCACAGTTTATGCTCACGAAAAGAGTCAAGAGATTGAAGGAGAAACCTTACAATGGCGCCCGAACAACTAAAAGGATGGAAGGAAGTTGGAATATGCCTACTACATCCCAAAATCCAGCTGCAATGCCTGATGGATTTGGATTCATAGTGGAAACCATCAGAGCAGCCATGAAGCCGGCAGTAGTTTTTGATGCCAGAGGACCTGTGAACACATTCCTGGAAAAGTTAGAAGCGCATTTTTTGCTGTATCCAGTTCCGGAACATCAGAAGGTCATATTAGCGACAGGAGCATTGAGGGGCCAAGCAGCGACCTGGTATAAGTGCATCGGAAAATGTCTGCTGGGAGAACCAGGAACGCCGACTTACACGTACGAGAATTTTAAACTAGCAATTTTGAGAGCGTTTCCTGTGGTTAAAGACCGTGCGAAACTCGAAGCTGAGTTGTTTAGCAAGTATCAACAGCGGGTGGATGAACTATCGGAATTTATTTTGAGAAAAATACAAGTCTTTAAATTATTGTATGGCACGAGGCCGGACCCGGAGATTATCCAGATAATCCTGCCCAGATTGTTACCATCGATACAAGATTTCATGGAGCTAAGAAATCCCGTAACGCTGGACAAGCTGTTTGAACTCGCCGTACAATTCGAGAGCCGGCGAGCGGCCGAAAATCAACGGAGACAATCGTATGAACAGCGGCTGCAGGGGAACCAGAATGCCGAAGGAAGAAACAGACGATGGCCGAGAACTACTGGTACCAGTCAAAATGCGAGCGGTCAACCGCGCCAAGTACAGCGCCAACAAAATAATTCCAACTACGGAAGAAAATCATTCTCCCCAGGCAGAAGCCAGCAACAGAAGAAAACACCCGCAAAGCATTTAAACTACTAAGGAATATTGCGGGGAAGGGGGTGCAATGTTCCGAGGAGAAGAAAAATCCCTCTGAAGTACAGCTAAATACGGTCATGGTGAGAAACATTGAATTACCGAGACTGCAGTTACTAATTAACAACGTACCCGCTACAGCTCTGTTGGATACCGGCGCTCAAGGAAGCTGTTTGGCAGAAGAGTTTTTTAAGAAGCACTTTCGTAGATATCGTCTGCATAGCGTGGAAGGAATGAAGGTGGTAGCAGCCCAAGGAAAAACGTGTCAATGCATGGGAAAAATCGAGCTGTACATCAAAATCGGCGAAGAACAAAAAAAAATTATGTTTCTTGTAGTGAAGAACCTCCAAGCATCGGTTATTTTAGGAACAGATTTCTTTGCAGCTGTGGATGCGAAAATCGATTTTGAAAACTCCACCTTGCAAGTAACCATGGACCCAGTTAAAAAGAAATCAACACCTCCCCCTGAAGTGGATTTAAGCCATCTAACGCCCGAAGAACAGGACAAGTTTCGGGAGTTGGTAAGTAATTTCGCTGATTTATTTGATGATATTCCAGGATTCACCCAGATCGTAGCACACGAAATTAAATTAACTACGGATGAACCTATACGTCAGCGTCCTTACAAGTACGACAAAGTTAAGGAGGAAATAATAAAATACCATATTGATGAAATGTTAAGAAACAAAATAATAACTCCTATTTCTAGTGCATATGCGAGTCCGGTTGTTTTATGTAAGAAAAATAATGATTTGCCGTTAACTGATCCATTAAGGTACAGGTTCGCTATTGACTACAGAAAGCTTAATAGTATAACAAAATTTCCAACTTACCCACTTCCGGTAATTGATGAAATTCTAAGAAGTATTAAATCGACAAAATACATAACCACCCTAGATTTGACATCCGGATATTTTCAGATAAGCATAAAGCCGGAAGATGTTCACAAAACAGCATTCATAACAAAATACGGTACATATGGCTTTTTGCGTATGCCTTTTGGATTGTCGGGAGCCCCGGCCACGTTTCAGAGGTGCATGGACAAAATTTTAAGGCCGGTAATAGGAAAAAGTACATTTATTTATCTTGACGATATAATTGTTACTTCAGAATCGCTGGAAGAACATATTAAAGACCTTCGAGAAGTCTTTACTCTTTTGAAAGATGCAGGACTTAAAGTGAACATTAAGAAATGTAAATTCGCGGCAAAAGAACTCAAATATTTAGGGTACAAAATTTCTCAAAGGGGGATCGAAACAGATAAATCTAAAGTTATAGCAGTGAAAAATTACCCAATTCCGAATACAGCCAAAAAGTTAGCGACTTTCTTGGGTATGTGCTCATATTATAGAATTTTTATTAAAAATTTCGCAGAAATTGCTGAACCATTGTTAAAGTTGAGAAGGAAAAGAGTTCGTTTTGCGTGGTCTTCAGAAGCAAACGCCGCGTTTGAGAAGTTAAAAGAATCTTTAATTAATGCACCGGTTCTAAAGTTCCCAGAGAAAGACAAGGGTCTAGAAATTTATGCAGACGCATCAGATTACGCAATCGGAGCCGTGTTAACACAAAATAGAAAAGCGATTGCCTTTTTTAGTCGTACATTGAATGATACGCAAAGAAATTATTCGGCAACGGAGCGTGAAACTTTAGCAGTGCTCGCAGCTGTTCAAAAATTTTGTGTATATTTTGGGAGTTCTCCCGTAACAGTATATTCAGATCATGCGGCAGTTACCAGATTATTTTCAGGAAAGAATCTTTCGCCACGCTTAATTCGGTGGACCCTAAAGTTGCAAGAATTTAATCTCATTATCAAACACACACCGGGAAAAGACAATGTAGTGGCCGACGCATTATCTAGAATAAAGTTAGACGAGAACGGCGAGAAAGTAAAAATAGCGATGCTTCAGGCAAAGGTCATTGACTCTCGAGAGACTGTAATAGAAGAAATTGCTAGGGATCCCGAATTCGGAAATATTTATAATTATTTAAAAGACCCAGATAACTTCCAGCATATAGACATTAATGCAATACGAAGCAGAGCACAGAACTATGAAATCATTGATGGTCTCTTATTTTATACTAAAGTTACGAATCAAAATAGTGAATACAGACCAGTCATCCCGGCCAAATTAATTTTAAGTATCTTGCAAGAGCTCCACGATTCGCCTGTCTCGGGCCATTTTGGAATTAGAAAAACAATACAACGCGTACGCGAGGCGGTATATTTTCCGCAATTACAAAAGATAGTTAAAAATTACTGCCAGACTTGTCACACGTGTCAGATAAATAATGACGTAAATTTCCGCCCGGCCGGGTTATTAACTAGTATTGAGTCTAGGTTCCCCAATGAAATAATTGGTATTGACCTCTTAGGCCCCTACCCCAGGAGTCATGTAAATAAGGCACGATTTTTATTAGTCATTGTGGATCATTTCAGTAAATGGGTTGAGTTGATACCACTTAAGCGGGCTTCAGCAAAAGTCGTTGCAGATTCGTTTTTGAACAAATATATTTTAAGATATGGATGTCCAGCGAGGGTGATTAGCGATAATGGTCCCCAGTTTGTAAGCAGTACATTTAAAATGATGTGTGACAAGTTGGGCATTAAGCATATGAAAATGGTACCCTACCGCCCACAATCAAATATAGCGGAACGGGTAAATAAGAATATTGTAAAATTGATTAGAAATTATGTGCAAAAGCACCATTCTAACTGGGATGACTGCGTCGAAGAATTTGCATTCGCCCTCAGAACGGCTAAGCACGAGACAACGAAGAAATCCCCCGCCGAATTGTTTTTGGGCAGGAAGATAATGACCCCCTTAGATAAATTATTTTATGTGAAAGATAGAGCGCCGGAATTTCAAATGGGTGAAATAGAAAAAATGTTGAAGGAGGCAGAAAAGTGCTCCCGGGAAGCGCAAAAGAAACAAAAGATTTACTACGATTCAAAAAGAAGAACCGTAGAATATAAAGTGGGGGAGGAGGTGTTGAAACAAGCCCACGCACTTTCATGCGCAGCAAAAGATAAGGTCGCAAAATTTTGCCCAAGATGGCATGGTCCTTTTGAAATTACAAGAATAGTTGAATGCCGTGCATATTTAAAGAATGAGAAGGGCGAAGAGACTGTGGCAAATTTCGATCAAATTAAACATTATTATCGAAGAGCTAATAATAATATTTTGAAAGACATGTTGCAGGGTCCAGCCTCACAGAATTTTTCTAAGATTCAAGAGCCCCAACCAGGTCCCTCAAAAACAAGAGAACCCAGTTTGAAAAGGAGGTTACCAGAAGAGAGGAAGCCGCAGCCGAAGAAAAGACCACCCCAAAAAGAAAAAAGGACAAACGCTAAGCAACAGTCTCAGCAACCAAAGCGTCTAAGGAAGGAACGTCCAAATGAAAACACTATGAAAGCTCCACCACTACGGAGGGAACAGAACGGCGAGAAGCGAGCCGCCGAAGGTGCCAACCCACAACGAAGGAGCCTACGAGTGCAGGAGAAGGAACGAGCCAGTCTGGAGAGGGAGCAAAGACTTCAGCACAAACGGAAAGCGCCACCCACCATTCGTCCCAACAAGGTGTTTCTGGAGGAAAGAAGATCGACCAAACGAAAGGCAGCCCCAGAGTTTCAATCTAGGAGTAACAAGCAAAGAATAGCCCAAGCCACAGTATATCCAACCTTTCAGGAATGGACAAAAAAACGCCTAAAAGACTGGCAGAAAGATAAGTAGATTCTTTATTTTCTTTTAAAATTCACACAGTTATGTTTCTGATTTAAGTGCAAGTTGCAGATTTAAAAGGGAAGTTACCCGAGTCAAAAGCCGGTTGCCGAAAGCGTAAAGGACACGCTTGAAGGAACAACTTAATTATGCAGCGGAAGAAATTCGAGAGTTCAGTTGAAAAACTGTGAGACTTCGTGAAATGTTCTTTGTAATCCAGAACATGGGATTCATCGATTTTAGTCAAAAGACTCTCTGTAAATAGGAAATTGAATTGTGTTAATTAAAAGCAACTAGTACGTAAGTTGTATAGCAAAACTGTTGTATTATATTTTTCTATGTATAAATAATGAATGCATTTAATGTAAAACTGTTTTCTATGTAATGCATGATTTGTTGTAAGCCTTAAGCACTGGTTTTGTTTATATCGAATATTTTGGAAAAGCGTAAAGGATACGCAAGTTAAAATTAAAATGTAATGTAAAAGCGTAAAGCGCGCTAAATTAGAAAGTGAATATATAAGTGTTATTTAACGCAATGAGCATTTAAAGAAAATTTGAATTGAAGATTGAAAGAATGAATTATATGTATGAAATGCAATTGAAATGTTTGAATGTTGTACGTAGTGTTCTCTGGTTTCACACAAAAGTTTAAAGTTCATTTCATGTTAGAACCTCAGGGCATTTCAGATTTGTTTTAGGGGAAGTCTGAGGTCTTGAAAGTCGAAGAATTAACCCCAATAGAATTGAAGTCAGGTGGTAGTTGTGAACACTTGACAAAGTAAAACTGCGTGTTTTTCACAAACACCACATTTGGCCAGAGAACAAGGGGGAAGTTTTAAAAATGAATGAGTGTAAAATGAATGCGTTTGGCGAAAAGCGCTAATAGAAATTAAAAAACGCGAATACCTAAAGCGCGAATAAAAGTCATTACGGAAAGCATCAGAGGAAGGGAATGTTGTACTTTTCAGGTGAAATGTACTTATAACATGAAATTAAAATTTATTTCCTTCCAGATTGGAAGGAACCAGATAGTATCCAGCCAAATTCCTGATGGATCTTTTTGATGTGAAGACGGAAAAAGATATTCTATGTTAAAATATCTAAGACACAAACAGAGAGTTAAACTAAATTTAAAACTTACAATTGTAAAGGATGGCGAATAGGAAGGAAAATTTAGATTTAGAATTTAGCATCTTCACTAAAAGCCGATTTTAGGCTACTTAGTTTCAGACTACTAAATTCTGGGAGCAACTATGTAGCATTCATTATTTTAATTAACCAAATTATTTTTAGTTTGAACTTTCCTATCGAATTCTCAAAGTTTCAGTTGCTGCCCGAATTTAGCGCGAGTGAGATATTTATGCAAATCGCATATATCTGTTAGCAGTTAAAAGGCAGGAGTTAACGAGGGGAAAGACAGAGCCTTGGATTTATCGCCGTAAGGCTGTGCGCGCAAAGATTTCCTCTGTCTACTGAAAGTTCGCCTTCATAGGCAATTTGCAATTACCAGTGTTTGCTAGTGAAATTCGCATAATTGCATTTCACTAAGAGTTAAGCTTCCCTCGCCGTCCTATTTAGAATTAAGTTAGGTATTGAATTTGTTAACACACTTTAGTTTAATATTATTTTAGTTCAGCCCAAGTAGTGGCTTACTCTCGATTTGAAGAGTTGTAAATATTTGAATTAAAGGGTCACTTTTAAACCCTCATTCCTGACTTTGTAGTTTTTCAACACTAAGGACATAGCCTAGATCTGCTCACTGTCCTCCACATAAGGTTTCACAGTTTATGCTCACGAAAAGAGTCAAGAGATTGAAGGAGAAACCTTACAAACTAAGATACAGTTTAATTGTTCCTGTCTAAGAGAACATGAAATTCGGTTTCTCAGATTATATGCCCCTCTGTACAATTTATGATCTACTAGTGGTAATGATTACTCCTGGAGATTATTTATAGTAATTGGAAGACATTTACATCATCCAAATAATGATTTACATTCTTTCTCTTACTTTTTATTCCAAGGCATTTCTGAAAGATACTGTACATTAGAATATCTTTACATACAGTATATTAGCAGCACAGAATTACCAATTCAAGTAGTAGACATATTGAATAATCTTTCCGCCATTGATAAGTAAAAAATACAATTAAGAAACACTTTGGTTAGTTTGTTGGTTATATTAAAGCATAGCTAATAATCAGAGGATAAAGAATCAAATATAAAGCTCCGCTAAGCCTATCCCATGGCTTTCGTCGATTTCTTCGTCGATCTGGCAATAATTCGTCGTTGATTGGCATTGTTTTGACCAAGGAGGTTAGAAGAAATGCAGTAAGACTCCTCCATATGTCTCATGCAATGAAAATGAAGCAGTGACACGTCACGGTATAGCGTTATGACTTATCATGGCTGCTGCCATGATGGAATTCTGGTTGGTTCTGCTTACATTCTAATCCGTGTTGTCTGTATGTTAGCTCTGCATCATTGAATGTTTATAAGTCTCCCGCTCTAATTTTAATACTCAGCATAATTGACTTTTGACTTAGTATGTAGTAAAATCACGCGGACTGCAAATAATGTTTCAAATTTAATAAAACCCAGGAAAAAGAAAATGTATAAATGGTAACTATAAGTCAAATGTATACATGGGAAAACCTGGAAGACCAGTAAAAGTTTCAAAAGCGTTTTATGCATATTTTTCCTAAAGACACATTTCTGAGCCTGAGGGCTTTGATATTTGCTCTCAGAGTGAATGCAAGTTTATTTAGCAATATATTTTGTGATCTTATCTGCACGCTCTATGGCTGTTATGGTAAGTTGTGACGTCCAATTTTTGAAATTTTCTTAGCTTCGCTTTTGTGACATTGTGCTCACTCCATCTATTCTAACCTCCTTGGTTTTGAAGTTTAAACCATCTACCGAGTCACGTTAACGGAGCTGTTTCTGTTTTAGGCTCATAAGATTTGTTTTGTAGATTATTGGGAGTACAAATATGTTTGAGAGATTTTCGTAAATTTGAAACTTTATTCAGAGAAATTGGAAGAATGTGTTTTATTCAAAGTATTGTCCATCGTTAGCTACGACGTTTCCCCATCTTTCGGGTAGCATACGGATGCCGCATTTAAAAAATTCCTCGTCTTTTGAAGCAATCCAAGAACCCCCCCCCCTCAATTTTCGACTTCTTCGTATGAAGTGAAGTGCTGATCGGCCAAGTCATGAGTCATGGACCGAAACAAGTGGCAGTCGGAAGGAGCAATGTTTGGTGAATCCAACGAGTGGGATAGGATATCCCATTGAAGTGCCTCAAAAGGTCCCTCGCAGACTTTTGCACCATGTGGACTATCGTTGTCGTGTTGAAAGATCATGTCTTGTGGCATACTGGAGACGTTTAAGCTTCAATGTTCAGCTCAGTTGCATCCACTGTTGTTTGTAACGTTCCCCAGTGATGGTTTCGTAAATCTGGATTAGCTCATAACATATCTCTCTGAGCTGATCCCAGCAGATGAACAGCATTAGCTTCTTGTCATGAATACTCGGTTTGATCCGGGCTTACCCCCACGATTTTTTGCGCTTTGGGTTGCCGTATTAGATCCGTTTTGCGTCCCTCTTCACGATTCGATGTAAGAAAAAATCCTTCCAATTTTGCCTTTGGAACAGTTATTCGCACGTGAAGAAATGGCGTTCGACGTCTCTTGGCTTGAGTTCATACGGAACCAAATTTCCTTGTTTTTGCACGATACCCGTGGCCTTGAGATCCTTTGAAAACGCTTGTTCATTCACTCCCAAGGTTTGGCGAGCTCCTCTTAAATGAGACATGAATCTTGGTCCAATAATCCCTCCAAGTCAACGTCTTCAAACTTTATTGATCACATGTTTTCATTGATGGAGCATGTTCCCCATATGCTTCACACAGTAATCGATGTCCATCAGCTGCACGTTTCTTCAAATTAGAACAAAAAGGAAGCGCTACTCGAAAATATTGCTTTGGTGGTACAAAGGTTGACATGAATTGAGTACAAAGAAAGTTTTTTTGTTTACACTTCAATTCGCAATGATGAAAAAGGGGTTATCTTTGCTGTTGCGAAGCTTAATTTCTCTAGGTTGGCAACAAATCCAATGTTATCCTAAGTTTCAAATGTAAACAAACATGTCCGCCGTGAGCAAAATGATTAGACTTAGCCGCACTTAAGCAACTTTGAAATTATTGATAATTCTAGAAATCTTGCATGCAGACTTACTAAAGGCATAAAAACCTCGACCGGAAGATAAGAGCAACATACTTCAATGACTTTTAAAGCAAACATGCGCAATTTACCAACATATAAAAATAACAAAACTCCCAGAGCCGAGTAGCAGAGTGGATATTATATGTACATAAATGTATATACTTTCGGTGCGTCCGATTCCAACCAAAACAGGAGGTGCACATCTACATGTTACAGCAGTCCTATATACAAAATCTCAGTGTTCTGAGGCTACTCATTTTTGAGTTATGCGAGATACGTACATACATACGTACCTACGTACTTGAGCACAGACGCCACGAAAAAAATCCGTTTAGAATCCATTTTAAATCAGTTTTATAATTTTTTTCGGGGGAAAAGAGTCCTTTTTTCGGCTCTTATAAACGAATGTCACTCAAAAACATCATTAAATTGCATTCGATAGCGATCAAAATATATATTTTCGTTGAAATATGATACCCGAATTTTTTTGCGATTGCGATACTTCCTTTTTACTTCGTACAAGGAAGTAAAAAGAGAATAGCTTTGTAAGGTATTTCTCCCACCTTCTTCGAATGCCTTAGTGGTGTAGTGGTCAGAACACTCGTCGCGTAACCGTGAGGTCCGTGGTTCGATTCCCGGCGAAGGCGTTGCTCATTTTTTATTCTTCTGCTTTCAAAAATATCCTAATGACTCTAGAGCTTCATTAGAATACATAATATTGTTAATTCTGTAGAAGAGATACATTACAGGGGTTTGAAATTACTATATGAATATTTTACTAAAATTCATATAAATTCTTCTTATATTATGTCCTTAAACTAAATTACATGAGCATGAGGGCCTATGTACTGGTAACTACCGTACACAAGTGCTTACAGTTCTGACGTCCAATCAGCGGACGTAATTTCTCAACAATCGCCTTCTTTTGCCCATAACATATCGAAATTTTCAATGCTATTATTTCCCATCACTTTTGGGTTGGTTTAGTTTATTTGATACGGCAAAGAGCAGGACGGTATCAGCCAAAGGGGAGGAATATTTTCGTGGTGGACTTTCTTAGGGAAACTGGCTCATATATACGTTACACATGTGGAAAGTCAGGATAACACCCATGCATCTAGCCAGCTGCCGTCCAGGCAGTATAGTGGTTAGGGGAGTCTAGTGCTGTACCGAAGGGCCCGGGTTCGAATCCCGGAAAAGACATGGATGTATGTAAATATATAATGTCTTTTCGGCATTGGGCACTCTAAATATATGGCGACCCGAAAGTCCTCTACTGTGGTTTGGTAAAAGCGGAGATGTATGGGAGACCCTCGAATCCCCCGGTGTGTTCTCTTTCTCAAAACTGGGTTGGAAATAGAATTCCTACCTTCTTGAGCCTCTGACGACGATTCTTGCATGAAATTCATAGACTAGACAACAACAATAACGTAGCCCGTTCCCCGGGATTCAAACCACGCGCCGAACTACTAGTGTTCAGCTACTTTATCAGTCGGCCGCTGCTGGGCCCTAATTCCTGTATAGATATTCAGTGATAAAACATTTGGTGGATGAGGAATTTAAAATGCGGAAAGATGTAGAAAACATTTTATGCTAAACACATATATATGAAAACTTATTTCATTCTGTGAAATATGAGACCAGAAGTTCAGTAGAAAATAAAATCATTTCTAGCAGATATCTTATATTCGAAATCAAAAGTAAATAGTAGATAGATTAAATCGATACTCAGTTACCTAGATGTAATTCATCAAAAATATCAGGGAAAGGTCTAAGCGGGCTACAGATGTCTCATATTGAATCAGCACCGTCGGAAAATTAAATCTCCCAAAGCCAAGCAAAGAAAAATATGAGACAGGAAAATTACTTCCCACCGGAAGTGTTTTGATATAATCTAAACTTCTGGTTTCCCAATGTTGGTGATAAATAAAAAATAGACAGGGGGTAGCACTTGACGAAGATTCATCCATGTCGAGATTTTGGAAAACTGATTGGTTAATAATGAAACACAGCGATAGGTTTCGAATGAAAGTAGTGCACAAAATTTTGCTTCGTTTTATGTTAGTTGCTGTGCCTGAATACCCCTGCTTGAAAGTAAAACCATAAATTCTAACGCAAACTTTAAGCTGTAAAGTTACCACATATTGTTCATTAAAAGCTACACTTTTAATAAATTATACCCGCTTCGTGATAAAAAACAGTTACATCATCTTCTAAATTATAAGTCATAATATTATTTATATGAATTATGAATTGGAAGAACTGGTTTCTGATAATTTACGTATATTTGTAAAAGCAAATAATATTAATAATACTTAGCGGATGTTTAAGCGAAGAACATGAGAGAACATTCTAGAAGGAGGGAGAATGAGAAAGTATGATTTTAAAGGTTTTCAGTTTGGGGGAATGGAAGAACGCGTGATCGCCGTTTAATGAATGCAGAACCCTCGAGAACGGGGAGTTACCTTTTAAGGAAAACATGCTGGTCCCTTGCCGTCAGAAAGTGGCCGGGAATGGAACGACAGACCCCAGCAACAAATATATTCCCCAGGTAAGAAATATGTAACTCTATTTTTAAGTCAGAAAAAGAGAAAAAAGGTCTAAAAGATTGCGGATTTTATATTACGCCCAAAGGAGCTTTTTTTAACATTTTGTGTGTTACCTTTTTGTATTAAATACCATGTTCTTCGCTCTTAAATCATAAAATTCAACTCAAAAGCAATATCTCAAGGTATTTAAAAAGAGCATATCTTTAGAATTTACGATATACAGTCTCGCGCGCTGGAGATAAAAATTTTTTTTTTTCGTACAGTGTTGTCACTGCTCGCTTTGAAATCGTTTAATTTGTTAATCGAAAATTCGTTTACGTTTTACAATATATGAAATAAATAACAAAACAAATTCTAAATTTGAAATACCAGATGCCCATATTTGAGTGGAGGACTACATTATTCGAAATTTGATGTCTATAGGTACCGTTGTTTTTCGTACAATGCAAGAAACGCACGTATATTCGTGGAAATTCCTTATTATTTAATTTCTTTAAATATAATGCAGGGCTCTCATATTTGGTGGCAACATTTGTATGAAAAGGGAAAAGCAGTTTATAGTGAACCAACGGCAAATGCCAGACTGAAGTAAGTAGCCCTTCTGTGTTAATTTTCCCTTTGGTCTGAAAAAGAAAAGGAAAGTTCATTTTTTTTTAATAAAATCTTCTTATTACAAGTTAATATCAACTTTCTTAAACATAACCTTTAATGCTGTATTCTCTGAAATAAAAGTAATGATAGTGAATAATTGTGATTGTTGATTTGAAATAACGACATCAAATTTCAATACCGATTTTGGTATACCAAATGATGTATTTAAACAGACAAAAGTGTCATTAAAAACATTACTTATTAGTAGGTGGCATTTACTAAAACAGACCTTTAAATAGTAGCCAGTTTTTTATACAAAAATCCTTAATTCTTTCTTCCCTACTTTAAAGATGATCAAAGTCGACTAAATTATATGCTATCATAGAGTCGACTTCCCCCTTAAATGCTGAAGTTTTATAGCAAGGATGAACTTAGTGAAATCTCTCGTAAACTGAAATGGACTACATTTCATTAGTTATCTGAGCAATGCCATACGAGTTGCAGAATACCTGAGTTTTGGATTCTGCTCTGTCATCAAATGCTGACAGAGCAAGCTAAGTTTTTTCGAAGAGCATGCCGAAAATCAGAGTGGAAATACCAGTCCTTTCTTGAATTCCAAGATGCACCACTAAACCTGTGTTTTATTTTATTTCCGACGTAAAACATTCTTCCCTTTTTACTTCAAAGTTTGATTTTATTTTCCTGAAATATTTCACGATATATTCGAGCATTTTACAACTGAGGTTTCTGATAAATTTCTTCAAAAATCAGTTTTAAAAATTTCGGACTAAGGGGTGTTTTTAAGCAAATAAATCTACCTTGTATATTTGGAATGTGTGGCAGACGTAAAGCATGTCCAAGAAATGCTTTTCTGAATGTGTTATAGAGTCATTAGGTTATTTCGAAGCAAGAGACATGAAAAATGAGCAACGCCTTCGCCAGGACTCGAACCACGGACCTCTGGAATACGCGCCTAGCGGCTGACCGCTACACCACGAAGGCATGCGAAGAACTCGGGAGAAATACTTTATATATTCCCCCTTTTAAAAAGCGACTGAGGTTCAGGGGACCCAGTGGCCAAATCCGGGTGGTGGAGAATCATCATCCACGATATTTTTAGTTCGGGCGCCACTGTAGATTTATTAGGTATTTTTGATGCAGGAGTAGAGACAAATGGGCAATGCCGTCTCCAGGAATCAAACTATGAACCTGTCAAATGCGCGTCGAGCGTGTTGACCACTACACCACGAAGGCATGGGAAGAAGGAGGGTGAAATACTTTATAATGTTTAGCCGTTTAAAAGGTTGCTAAATTGTAAGCATATAATAAATGACATTTTCAATTTATTAATTAAATAATTTAAGAAATTCTGCTTAAAATATTAAAATTTTGAAAAATTACAATTTGACATTTTGCAAGCATTTAGTACTTCATATCGTGAGTTTATAAGTTATTTCTTCCGTCTTCTTAGCATGCCTTTGTGGTGTAGTGGTCAGTATGCTCGGCGCATATTCGAGAGGGCCGAGGTTCGAATCCCGGCGAGGGCATTGCTCATTTTTCATCTCTTCTGCTTTCAAAAATTACCTAATATCTCTACAAGTTACATTAGTTTAAAATTGATAATTATTAAGTGTATACAATTTTTTTATATAAACGTAAAAATTAAATTCGCGGAAATTTGTGAAATATTTTTATTATAATTCTTGGTGCTTAAATTGGAATGAAAACTTGCAAGTATAACAAAAATTTAAAACAAGAATGAGAAATGTGTTGCTTTTTCTACTTCAGTAATTTAAACACTGAAAACATTTTAATTCAAGCATTTTGGGACTAAATCGAATAAATCAAATTTTCAAACAAGGAGCATCATTAGATTTAATGTGACTTTAATTTTAGATTTAATTTGAAAGCCCAAATTTGGTGTCGAGTTTTACGAGTAAAAATTTTCTTTCAATTATGCATTTGGAAGAATATATAAATGAAATATAATTATGCGTTAATCATGGATGCAGTGTGTACAACTATCCTACATTACTATATGCAACAGCGTAAATATTACTTCCTTATTTGCATTAATATTACTTTTATTACTTTCTGAGAGTTCGTTGAATGTGAATTGAGTGAGAATTTTGAGATAGAATATCGTTAATGTGACGCAAGATTTTATAGATTGTTAGAGTCTCTACGGAATAAATACCAACAGTAAACCTGCGTAAGTTTTATACACGTGTTTGAAATTATGTGAATTTAATCAATGTGTATATAGAAAGACCGAGGAATATCGAACATTAAATTTCGCAACAAGCCAATAGCCTTCGAGTTTTAATATCGTATTTATTCTTTAAGTAACAAATGCCCTCGAAAATTGGGAATATTTAATCAAGATTATTCGTGAAATGCCATTTTGTTTTAAAATGTAAAGTTTGGGAATTTAGGGCGAAGCACGAATTTATTTTCTTCAACATTTGATGATGCGAAAATCTTGAGCTTTTTGCTTGGGCGTTTCATACTATTCATTGTGTTGTTAATGAACTTTCTTTGGAATAACAGATTTTGATTTCCATATAGTAATATTTTATACATTCCTATATTAATAATGCTATATACTATAATATTGTTGCTTGCGTGCGGTTTCGTAATAGATTGAATCCCCAAGTCCGATAAAAAGTTACAAAAATTTATTCTTATCACAAGAAATATAACAAAACTCTCGATTTTCCTCAAAGATATTTGCATAATATTACAATACCACGCGGTTTAATCAGTAGCTATATTTTAAACTACTAAAACGTCAAACAGAACGCAATGCAAAGCGCAAAGAAAGCTAAAATCCGATCAACAAAATTACAGCAGCTAACGTAAACAACAACTGCTCACTTAAACAACTGAGCTGAGAATCCAAGTTCCGTAATATGCCAAGAATAATATGCAGTTTGCATGTTTTTATCCAGCTGTCGCAAGGTGGAGGCACTTGAGGTGGAATGAATGCTGGAGATGGGTCCGGGAGGATAGTATAGGTAGGGCGAAGGGTCGTGGACATTGAATGAGCTGAGATGTTTCTCTCCGGCTTTTATAGCTTGTAAGGTTTCCCTTATGTTAATTAACAGTTATTTTAAGTTTTGTATCTTTCCCATCTTATTCTAATTTTAGCTTACAATTTCCTGCCAGAATGTGAATTCAGAAACGCAGAGAATGCAAATGAGAATGAGTACTATTTAAAACGTGACTTAACCGACTTCAACAGAGAGAGAGTCTGATTTCCTGACTAGCGCGCGTTTGCCTTCTTGCTACATCTGTCTTAGCTATTACTACGCTCGGCCATATCTTAGGCCCTTGCTAGGTTTCGCCGATTTAATTAATACTTAGGGGCCAACTAATTAGATTCTGATAGCTTCGGCTATATTATTTACGAGCTTTAGTTAAGGTAGTTTTAGTTCAATTTATTAGTATTTAAGTTCAATCCCGTGTGGCGGCTTTATTGTAAAGTTTCAAGACGGAACTGATTGTAAATATATTGAGTAATAAAGGGTTTCAAACCCTTCTTCTGTTCACACACTTAAGCGATTATTCGCTTGTTAAGTGTTCGTGGGGTAAGGAGTTAGAACTTTAGATTTAAAGAGTTAAACCCCGCAAGCTTTTTAAATAGGCAGCGTGAGACAGTTCTAGCAGTTTCTGGGAAGCAGAAAGATTAGAATTACGGTTACAGCTACCATACCAGTCAATTACATATTTTCAAATTAAATATCAATTACAGAAATAAACTTTTATTCAATGTTAAGTACACTTGTTCTGGTACTTTTACTTTTCCGGCGTAGTTTTCTCTTAAAATTTGTCACACGTTGCATTGCACTAGGAAATAAAACAATTTTAATTATAATTCTATTAAAAGTATCTATCTAACTAAATACAAAATTCGTAACACTATATGTAAATAATTTTAGTGAAGTTATGTTTAAAATTGCATAGCAATCAAAGGCAATTCGAAGCTCAGAGAAAGCTAATTCGATCACAAAATTACAGCAGCTAAAATTAAAATTACAGCACACAAAATTACAGCAGCTAAGTAATCAAATTCCAACGCGATTTCTATGCTTTTTATGTATCTTGGAAGTCCGTCACAGGGATGTCCTTTAGTAACCTCGTCATAGCCGTATTGTTGTTCTCCAGGGTCCCCAAATGCTGTCCTTTGAGGGTTTTTTTAATCTTCGAGAACAAAAAGAAGTCGGACGGGAACAAATCAGGACTGAAGCAAAGTCTCCCACGGCGTTTTCTCAAGTTTGAAACAAAACACTGCGTGTCGCTGTTCGAGAGGTTTTTCCATCTTGATTTCGACCCAGCACTCGTACAGGGGTTCACTGAAACAGTCACTGTGACTCTCTAGGAACTCGGAGCCGCCTGGCGCTGATCGTGATGTGTTCCCAAGACTCCACCCAGCCTTCCATGGAAGCGGCAACATTGTGCGACGATAGTCGCTGCAGAAGAAAATGGGCCGCATTACTTTCGGATAATCTTGTCTTGACCATAGTCTTTTGGACATTCTTTAAGATCGCCATTATCTAGCCTGGAAAAATCGTCGAATCTTAGGAGGGTGACATTAGAATACGTCGAAGTCGTTATGAAGCTGAAATATGCAAAATCCAATTCTTACTATCGCAAAAAAAATTATATTATGAAAGTAGGTAATTAATTTTTCATTCAATGCCGTTTGTTCGAACAGTTTGTTGTTGTGCCGTTTATTTAATTGAATGTGATAAAATGCAAAATGGCTGTCTGTTCAGTAATGATGTAATTTATTACATAGAACTGTTTCAAAATGAGGTAGCTTTCTTTAACGGCTTATAAGATTTTTATGTTTTTGTACTAACTTTTCATGACTCATGAGTTATTCTTGTATAATTTATCAATGTTCGGATTGCCCTGAAATAGTTCGCTTTTGATGTTATTACAATCGCTTTCGCTGATTCTAAAACTGGTATTTCAATGTACTAATGCTTTTAACATTTCACGTGATTAACGTAGTATTAATGTTTTTTTTTCAAACAAAAAAAATGAAGGTTTTAAGATTAGAAGCATAACTAAAAGATTTTGAAGATTTTGCTGGCACACTGGGTGGGGTATCTCAAATAGCACTGGCAGACTTCAATGAACTAGTTTTTAATACGTATTCAGTGTTTATGAAATTATTAAGCAAAATTTAAAATATAAAATTGTATTTAACTTTTCGTTTTATATGAAATAAGTTTTTTCTGTACTGTAACATTTCTGTTTTAAAATGTTATTTACTTGGGAATGTTTTGAAAACTGAGCAAATTAATTTGTTGTATGGGCGGCTCTGGGACTCTTAGTTGTAGAAGAACAGACTATGAAAGTTGCGATCTTTCTAACATATCTGCGGATCATTTGCACCCTTACATAACGTTTGGCTTCCCAACTGGAAACGGAATCTTCCAGAAGGGCAACGACCCAGGTCACAAGGCTTGAACTTTGTTAGAGGGCTTCCAGGGGCATAAAGAATTCCAGTTAAATGTCCTGGCCACCTAAGTCGCCGGATCTTAACCCGGTAGAGCCCATTTGGGATGTCATCGAGTGACAGTACAGAGCTCAGACACCACAATGTCTAAATATCTCGCCTTTGCGTAACCACTCTTTAGACTTTTGTTACAGGCTGTCTCCAATTATCTACCAAGAACATATGGCACCCATGTCAAGGCAAGGCCAAAGCAAACTGCAGCTGTTTCTCAGGCCAAAGGTTACGCAACACGTTATGGATTAGGTGCTCATAATGTTTTGGCTCTTCAGCGAATTATAAAGAAGAACAGAAATTTATCGCTTGCTCTAATTACATTATTATTATTATTATTATTATTAGTGATGCATGAAATGAAAGATAATAATACTTGCGTTAACCTTAGCATCACTACTAATACACTGCTCGACACTGGAAATGCAACACCAAGAAGAAACGGTCAAAGAGTGATGAAATTTGCAAAAAACACAGAGACAGCAAGCAGCAATAAGTGATCTTTATTTCAAAATGATAGTCAGAATACAGAGCGAGAACGGCGTCGGCTCAGTAGAATGTAAGACCACCGAGGACAGCGATGCACGAAGAAACACGTCTAGGCATAGAGTGAATAAGAGTGCGGATGGTGCCCTGAGGGATGGCTCTCTATTCCCTTTCAACTATTTGTCACAGTTCGTCTTCTGAACGAGGCAGGGGCAGAGTCTGCAAACGGCGTCCACTCACATCCCACACATGTTCGATTGGTGACAGGTCAGGAGCGTACGGTGGCCAGGGAAGCATCTGTATACCTTGCAGAGCATGTTGGCAGATGCACTGTGCGGTCGGGCGTTATCCTGCTGACAAATGGTACTAGGCAAGAAGGTAGGGGATTGCCACCGGCCGCAGTACATTATCCAAGTATTATTGGTCCGTCATAGTGCCCTGAATACGAACTAGAGGTAACCTGGAATCGTATGCAATAGCGCCCCAAACCATTATGCCACGTTGTCGCGCGGTGGGGCGTTCCACAGTTACTGCCGGATTAGATCTGTCGCCACATCGACGCCACACACGTATGCGGCGACTCTCACTGGATAAACAGAAGCGTGACTCGTCTGAGAACACGACGTTTCGCCATTCTGTCATCCACATCGCTCCAGTCTGCCACCATTCTAAATGTTGGCGTCTTTGCTGTGGGGTCAATGGCAGTCTTCTTAACGGACCCCGTGAGTTCAGGCCACGTTCAACCAGTCGACGGAAAATGGTTCACACGGGAACATCCAGGGTATCTTGCACACGCTTCAGAATCGCGGTACAAGTGACTTGCGAGACCACCACAGCTTGTCGGCGGATGCGTCGATCCACGCGTGCTGACGTCACTCTGGCTGCACCTTCACCCCTGCTTCTTCCCACATTTCCTCGTTGCAACCATGTTCGCCATAGCCGGTGCACCGTACTCGCATCCATGTGGGTATCAACTGCGATTTGACGTAAGGACCAACCCGCATTTCTCAGTCCGATATCCATACCCCTCGTAAAATCGTCTATCTGCTGGAAGTGCCTTCGTTGAAGGCGGCCTGAAATTCTTTCCTATAACACGTATCCTTCGGGACAAGAACCAACTTTCTTCGATAATTCGTCTGGCAGAAATAACGACACGAATATTGCCCATTATGCAAGTTGCTTTCCTTATATCTTACTTCACGTGCGTCAGAGAGCTGCGCATTTCACATCATTCGCATAACTCAGTGACGTGCATCTACTCGAAAATTTGCATAAATTTCTGACCACTCTTTTTTGGTGTTGCATTTTCAATGTCGAGCAGTGCATAATTAATAATAGCAATTGATATTTTAAGGGAAGGAGTTTTATCAAAACTTTTAAAGTTCACCATTTTATGCCTTTATCTCCAGAAGTACTAGTTGAAAATTTTAATTTCCAGATGTGTGACTTGACGCATTTCTTGGAGAAAACTTTGTTTCCTTTTTACATATTTAATTTTGAAAGGAAATCATTATCTAGAGCTGAATTCTAAGAAAAGGCAGAAGACATTCCTCTTAACTAAAAAATTTCTTTTATTGCCAAAAATAACTATAAAACATACAGTTAAGTCTCCCTAAGATGGCCAATCATGGTTCCAAAAGATATACAAATTAATCAGATTCAATGGCTGTGACTATAGAAATGTAGACCCATAACAGGTTTCACTGTAATGGAATTCCTTTTATTCATCGCATGCACTAAACATTAAAATCCGAATTTCTGTAACATTATGCCCTTTAATCTCTGTAATATTATGCGGTTTGAAAGTTAAATTACTTTATCATTTATTAGCCCAAGGAGCGTTAGCTCAGAATTTCGTTTTGGCATTCTGCGTCGATTCACTTTTTGCGTTGACTTACTTTTTATACTGTTGCCACCAAATATTACAGACTTGTATTATGTTTAAAGAAATGAAATAATGAAGAATGTACATAAATGTATGCATGTTTCTCGCACTGTAATAAAGCAACGGCACCTAAAGCCATCGAAGTTTGAATAACGTAATCCTCCACCAAATAGGGGTATCTGGAAGCCCTACTTTGGAATTTGGAATTTGTTTTATTATTTATTTGTTATTTTGTCAGACGTTAAAGAAATTTTGATTAACAAACTCAACGATTTCAAAGCGAGTATAATGGCAGCATTGTACGGAGAAAAAAAAGAAAAAACATTTGTTATCTCCAGCCTCGTGAGACTGCGTATCAAAAATTCTAAAATAGGCTTATTTTAACAGCATTTTGCGATATTGCTGTTGAGTTGAATTTTATGGTTTAAGTGCGAAGAACATGATATTTAATAAATAAAGGTAAAAGACACAACGTTAAAAAAAACCCCTTAAAATCTGAAAGCATTCAAAATTTTCTCTTTTATTACATAAGTTCATATTCTGACGTTGAAGAAAGCATGCAACTGCATGCAACGCCATTGTATTGTAGATACATCTTGTTATTTCGAAGCAAGAGAGAGGAAAAATGAGCAACGCCTTCTCTGGGACTCGAATCACGGATCTCTCGAATACGCGTCCAGTGTGCTCAACACTACACCACGAAGGCATGCGAAGAAGGCGGCAAAACTACCTTATAGTATATCGAAAAGTTTTCATTAATGTCAGCATTTTAAATAAACAGTTGATGCAATAACGGAAACTGTTTTGTTACAGGTTAGTATAATTGACACGATATATTAATGCCACGAATGTTGTAGTTATGATGTCATACGTATTAACATTAATCGTCAAAAGGTTTTGTTTTCTGGTTTGGCAATAAAAAACTATTTACAAATTGGTTGTTAATTTGCCTTTTTTTAGTAGAATTGTAATTAAAATTGTTTTATTTTCCAATGCGATGCAACGCGGGACGAATTTTAAGAAAACTCTGTCCCGGGAAAGTAAAGATAGAAGAGGGCGTGCATTTAACATTTAGTAAATATTTATCTCGTAATTGTACTCTTTTGCTTTCCAGAAACCTCAAGCCAATACCAGAATGTTCTCGTGATCGATTAAAAAAAAAGGCGAGAGAGGGAACATCTCAGCTCAGTTGGTTTTAGCGAACAGTTGTTGTTTACCTCGCTGCTGTAGTTTTGTGATTGGATTAGCTTTCTCTGCGCTTTGGATTGCGTACTATTTAACGTTTTAGTAGTTCAAAACATAGCTACGGTTTATTTTGCGTGATATTGTACGAATATCTTGGAGGAAAGGAAAATCCAGCATTTTTATACTTTCTTGCGAAAAGAATAAATTTTTATTGACTTTTTATTGGAATTGCGCATTCAATCCTTTACGAACCCGTACGCACGCAACAATAAATTTGGTTTTCTGGGGTATATAGACCTTATAAGTTTTGCTTTGGCTTCAGCCCGCTAGTTTACAATAATACCTGTTCTTCTCAACTGCAGTTTTGTAATCACCTAAATTTAATCGTATATCATTATCCTAGATATTCTGAATATATTTCTACCCACTTCCAGATGAGCGATCACTTAAAAGCTTTATATAATGTATTCATGCAGCTGTACATAAAAGTTATGGTCGAATGATAATCGCTTATACAATGATTTCATTAAGCGCTGTATCGGAAAGTTATTTCAGCTCCTCAGAAGAGCAGTTATCGGATGTCAACGGAATACCTTATCAACGGCAGAATTTATAGACAGCATGCTATTCTGTTAATGCTGTCTCTTAATATGTCTTCATATATGTTTCTCAAAGATATATATCTAATCATATCAGAATATAAATGTAAGTGATTTGCGTTAAGTACCATTTATACGCTCGGAGCTAAAGTTCTAAGCTTTTATACTGTGTGGTTTTACTTATTTAATTCTAAAGTCCAGACTTAGCACCTTATGAACACTAACAAACGAATAATCGCTTAAGTGTGTGAATAAACACGTAAGACTTAAGAAGGGTTAACTACCCTTTATTTTTCAGAATAAATACAATCAACTACTACTTGGAGTATACAGAAAGCCTCCACTTGAGATTGAATTTAATATGAATTTAAACTAAACTAAGCTTATCTAAAGCTATCTGAAAGGTATAGCCGAAGCTATCACGTTTCTAAGCAGTTGGCCCCTAAATATTAATTAAATCGGGGAAGCCAAGCAAGAGCCTAAAGTATACCCGAGCGTAGTAGCTCAGAGAGAACGTGTAGCCAAAAGGCAAACGGGCGCTAGTCAGGAATTCAAACTCTCTCTCGAAGTCGGTGAAGCATCGACTTAAATAGTATTCTTACTCATTTGCATTCACTGCGTTTCTGAAATTACATTCTGGCAGGAAATAGCAAGCTGAAATTAGAATAGATAGAATGTTGCATAACGTAAAATAACTGTTAATAAAATTAGGATAAACCTTACAATATCATGATTCTCGATATCTGTGAGAGAAATAATTTTAAGCATATCATAATAAACTAAATCACTCCACTTATTCTATTCATCCATTCTTCCTTGCTGTAATCAACATATATATATATATATATGTGTGTGTGTGTGTGTGTAATAATAAAATTCCATAGTAAAAAATACACTTAAAATCCTAACTTAATTTTCGTCTTTTCTTTTCGTTTTTTCCCCAGTCACAATTCTAAATGCATGTTCTTTTCATTTTAATGGCGACGATCTCTTATTTGACAGTACGTGGAATTAAATCCACAGCCCCGTTGTCAAATTGATTTTCCCGCTTTTTCTACGCGTACAGTTATTGAATTTTCTGGAAATGTTTAAAGCGAACTGGATTGACTGACGAGGCTGAAGTCATTTCTTGGAAGCTCCGCCTTCCCAGAGGTTTATAAAAGGACTCGCAAAGGAATATCGAATGTAACGATGGATTAAACTTCAATACAAAAAGTTATTAGTTGTTCTTTTTTATTTACTCCGTGGATCTGATTTTTGTAACTGCTGTTTTTCATGGAAATTAATAAATGGATCCTGTTTTTTCTTTAAACTTATCGTCTGATACTTTGAGCTACGACTACATTTGGTACATCACATATATATATATATATATATGTATAAAGTAAGAAATTTAGAACTAGTTTTTCACAAAGACCAAAAATTGAAATTCATAATTAATAAATTTCAAATAATCCAATAAATGTTACAAAGATTTTAAAACCAAACCTTTTCAAACAAGCAGTACCCCAATTAAAAAAGTTAATGAAATTCTAAAAAAAAGTGAACGTAACAGAAGAGGAATTCAATCAACTTCAATGCCACTTCATCACGGGGGAGGAACATTGAAATCAACTGAAATCTGTCTTCTACAAAAATTATGGCTTTTCTGTATCCAGAATTAGCCGATGAACCATTTCCATGTATTTTAATTATAATACTTCATTCGAAAATTCTGGCCCTTCCCCAAAGTAAGGAAAAAACAAAGTAAATTCTAATTAGAATCTTCAACCTTAAATAAAGAGAATTCTATTTTATTTAAAGAATTTAAAACGTAAGTTAGAAAATAAAATATTTCAGAGAAAAATTTAACGTAATTTTATCAAAATTTTTGCCTTTAAACATATAGCTTATAATCCAAAGAATTTTAAACGTTATACGACTTAGATGAAAAGACTTAATTAAAACTCCCAAGAACAAATTAAAAACTTCGAGCACATTCAATAGGCCACAATCGAAACTAATAATATCGTTATAGTAGTGACGTACTGGTTTGCCATTTTCTCTTCATTGGCGAAACTAAAAAATCTTGGCGAGAAAGTAATTGCTCAAAAGGCTAAAATTTGGAACAAAAGATAGAATTTTGAAACCAAAAGAAAACCTTCTAAAAACTTCAAAGAAACGTTTTTAATTTTCACAAAGAAAAAGGATTACTCTATTAACTGAATGAAATTTGAGAAAATTCTGACACTTTTAAAGCAAAGATGGGAGTAAAGAATATCTTTCAATGTAAAACTATACTAGGTATGTTTATGTTTTGTTTTTAAAAAAAAATTGTTATATACATATATGTAACAGTATATTCCATGCTATCATTGTGGTTAAGACTTTCGCATCGGTAAAAGTTTAAAGCATTTTCTCTCAAACAACTGAAAGGCCCGTGCATAGGAATTTTTGTTGGAACCTATTTCCTCCCTCCATGCCAAGTTGAATGCTATAGTATTAACAATAAACTGAAGCAATTACTTCCGTCTTGAGGATATTTTGAAGGTGTCATCCACTGTGTGCAGTTCCCCCTTAGGACAGGATTACAACTGCAAACGTTAAAGCTAAACAAAGGAGAGGGGAAGTGAATTCAAATCACTGCCTTTAGCCAGTTCAGAAAAATTATTGGCAAATTATTTACGAACATAAAGTTCATAAGCGAACATAAAAGTTCGAGTACAGGGTTAAGTCTTTATTTTTCAAGTATTAGAGATCAGTTTCTCAAAATTGAAATCCACAGCTTCGTCGGCTTATAACGTTTTAAGCTCTTATTGTTGAACAGTAATGTGCTTTTGCTTCAGGCAGAGAATGCGTAAGACCGCCTATTCGCACAGTATTCTTAAGTGATCTTCCTTTCTCTGTCTTTCGTCAATTTAGGGATTTAGAAAAAAAAATCTAATCACTCAGGCTTCCACTTTCGAAGTTTTGGGGAATTTCGACAGCTTCAAGATCGATTTCTGTATTCCTTACTTTTTTTTTCTCGCTTTCGCTTCAGCAGGCGACATCGTCACGCTCGAGATAAATTTTTTGAATATATTAGATCTGAGCCAGATCCACACCTTTTCTTTTACCCCGGAATAACTTCGACTACATTTCTTGGGTATCATCCTATTGAATAAGAAACGAATGGGAAATATCTTTAAGAAAATTCATCGCAAAAAAAAATATTTGCGATTTTAAAGTTTCCATTCTTAAACGAGAATTACAATATATCATGATTTTTACTTCCTTGTACGAAGTAAAAAAGGAAGTATTGTAATCGCGAAAAGTTTCGGGTATCATATTTCAACGAAAATATCCATTTTGACTGCTATCGAACGCAAGTTAACGTTTTTTCTGCGTGACAACTGTACGTATGGGCATAATAAAAGACTCTATCCCTCCCCAAAAATTATAAAACTGATTTAAAATGGATTCTGAAGAGATTAGTTTCGTGGCGAACGTACGCACAGTATATGTATATCGCATAACATTGTATATGTATATCGCATAACATTTTATATGTATATCGCATAACGTTGTATATGTTTTTTATATGTATACTGCATAACTCAAAAACGAGTAGCTCAGAACGTTGAAATTTCGCATATAGAACTCCTATAATATGTAAATGTGCACCTCTTATTTTGGTTGCAATCGACCGCACCAAAAGTTATAAGGTATTTCTCCCGCCTTCTTCGTATGCCTTCGTGATGTAGTGGTCTGTAACGAGTAACCGAGAGGTCCGTGGTTCGATTCCCGGCGAAGGCGTTGCTCATTTTTCATGTCTCCTGCTTCAAAATAACCTAATGTCTCTACAAAGTATATAAATAATTGTACACTTGTGTGCAAAAATTAAGGACGAAGTCGAAAAATTAGCATATCAGCTGAACGAAGAGGCAGAGCGAACAGAAAGACCAATCAGGAGATTAAGTAAAGTGCTGTACGGTAGCACATGCGCAGATATGCAGGTAGGCGTAATGGGGGAGTGTCTGAGTAGTATAAAGCATGTTGTCGGTGTGAGATCAGTATTTCTGGCAAAGAGATTGCACGCCGTATAACAGTTAAAATCACACCGAGTTGCTGCCTCAGCGAGAAATGGCGAATAATCAATCTGTTAGACGACATCTGGATGCTTTTACCCGAGGTCGAATCATTGGGAAGTTGGTGGAAGGCCGCAGTGTGACAAGTGTGGCTGCAGAGTTCGGAATGGCTCACAGCATCGTTTCGCGACTTTGGAGACAATTTCAAACTACAGGAACAGCTATCCGGGGGTTTAGTAGTGGTCATCCACGAGGAACCACACCCGCAGATGACCGGTATATTGTCTTACAGGCCAGAAGAAACAGGCGGCAGACAGCGGGAGAAATCGCTAGACACACGATACAGGCGACTGGACGACCGATATCGCGTCTTACCGTGGCCAGAAGACTGCACGGTGGTGGTCTGTTTGCACGACGCCCTGTACGGTGTGTACCTCTAACGCCTGTCCATCGGAGAAGGCGTTCTCTGTGGTGCCGGGAACACCGGAATTGGAGAGACAATGAATGGGGACGAGTACTCTTTACAGATGTGAGCAGATTCAGTCTGAGTAGCGATCCTCATCGCATACTCATGTGGAGAAAGCGGGGAAGCCGCAATCATCCCTCGAACATCATTGAAAGGGACAGGTATGGAGGTGGCGGTGTTCTCGTTTGGGGAGGCATCATGCTTGGTAGTCGTACAGACCTTCACATCTTCGACGCAGGTTCAGTCAACGGTACCCGTTATTGTATCGATATTCTTCTTCCATATGTGCGTCTTTTTAGAGGGGCTATGGGTCCGCAGTTCCTTTTCATGGACGACAATGCACCATGTCATCGCACAATAGCTGCCGAACAGCTCTTAGAGATTAAGGATATTGAACGTATGGATTAGCCGGCACGATCTCCGGATCTCAATCCCATCGAGCATGTATGGGATTTTCTAGTTAGACGCTTGGCAGCTCGTACCTTACCACCAGTAACGATTCCGGAGCTTCGATTGGCGCTGCAAGACGAATGGGCAGCAAT
>KK121420.1:113396-219486 GCA_000611955.2 Stegodyphus mimosarum
CGCTGTGAAACCTGCCTAGGAGTCAGGGCAGATCATATCCCCTATTAAAGACCGGATGTTTCTTGCTGGACACCCATCACAGGGATGTTTCGGCCTTCAGTCGCATTGCGCTCCATGCTACTTATTCAATAAAGCTTCTTTTTATCCCTCTGATTTCTCTTTTAGTAAGTGTTGCTTACATTACTCATGTCCTTACGTATTCTGGATCTTATGGTATTAAATGCGTTGAACTGGAAAGCTTTTGTACAAAGTTATATTGAAAAAACCGCCTCGTCCTTAATTTTTCCACACCAGTGTGTATATAAACATATATCCACTTTGTTACTCGACTCAGAAATCTCACTTTCTTTATTCTTCTCTGTTTGTAAATTGTGCATTTTTTGCTTCGAAAAGGATTGAATTATGTTTTTCTTATCTTCCGGTTAAGGGTTTTATGACTTTAGTAAATCAACATGCAATATTTGTAGAATTATCAACAATTAAAAAGTTGTTTAAGTGCGGCTAACCCTAATTATTTTTAACATAGCAGCCATATTTGTTTACATTTGAAAGTTAGCAGAATAGTGAATTTAGTGCCAGTCTAGAGAAACTAAGCTTCACAACAACAAAGACAACGCCTTCTTTTATTATTGCGAATTAAATCATGCTTAATCCATTCCGGAATTTATTTGAGGAAAAAATAATTTTAAGATTTATTTCGTAACTTTTAATATAGTTATTTTGAGTTTTAATGCATTTTTGTGTTGTCGGGAAGTGAGAACTGAATTAATTGAATGAGAAATACTGAATCGTCTGTGAAAAGACGTTTCATTTGTTTTTATTTGTTGAATTTCTTTTATACATCGTTTTAGATTTGTTATAGTATTTGAATAAAACATGTGACAACGATTAGATAATTCTTCAGATGATATACTTAATTTATGTGCATTCTGAGTTATAAAATGAATGAGATGGAAGGCTGTTAAGTAAAGCTAGCGTCAGAGTGCCGCTATGATAAACAAATATAGTGAATTTTAAAGAGTGCATTTATTCTATTGTGGTTTGTGAGCTATCGACGAAGTAGATTTAATTCAATCGAATAAGTTTAAATGAAATGCAAAATGACCATAATTTAATATTCCGTACAAGGAAACCATGTGATGTACACATCAGATTTTTTTAAGTTTTATTAAAAAATAGTGCGCTAATTAAACAGTCTGATTATGCATGGTTCCAGACTATATTCCAGAACATTAGGTAAAAAAAAAAAATTGTTCCCAGTAAGCTATTCTGAAGCCTAATTTGTCAATTGTGAAGTCTCCTTTAAATGCTAGGAATATTAAATTGAAAGTAAGTTGTAAAATATAACCGAAAGCTACAAGATAGTGGAATGCAGAACTTTGATTATCCGATGTAATATTTATCATAATTACATTTCAAAAGCGAAAATTTGGTTATTAGGTATAGAATTGCAAATCAGGCCAAATTTTTTTATCCAGACGGTTTTCTGAAACTTTTTATTTAAAATTTTAAAAATAAGAGCATAATTACAACTGTTATATTTTAACAAGTTTTTTTACTACTAGATAAAATTTGTGTCCTTCATTTAACATATAAAGCACTTCTCCCGCCTTCTTAGCATGCATGCCTTCGTGGTGCTTTAGTCAGCACGCTCGGCGCGTATTCGAGAGAAGGTTATCTATACTTGCTGAATAAAACAGACTATGCTGAATAACTGATCAATTATTTAAAACCCATTAAAATAGGAATTTTGTTTACAATCCAATAGGTTTTCCATAAAGCCCCTTTCGAGCACCCTTTCATTTTAGGGTCAATGGAAAACCAAATAAAAATTTTTGCATGGCCATGTAAATTTTCTTATAAAGCTTAATAATGTAGCTTTGAACTGAATGCCCAATATATCTATTTCATAAAGTTACGGATAACATCATTCCTGCATCCGTGGTTCCAGTCCTGGCGAGGACATTGCTCATTTCTTCACTTTCCTGTTTCAAAATACCTAATGTCTCTACAGTGGCGCCCGAACAAAAGAAGGTGGTGGATTTTGATCCTCTACAACCAGGATTTGGCGATTGGGTCCCCTAATCTCCAGTCGCCCATTAAAAGGGGGAATATATAAGGTATTTCTCCCGCTTTCTTAGCATGCCTTCTTGGTATAGTTGTCAGCCCGATCGGCGCGTATTCGAGGGGTCCGTGGTTCGAGTGCCAGCGAGTTCATTGCTTATTTTTCATCTCTTCAGCTTTCAAAAAATGCCTAATAGCTCTACAAATAAATAACCCATGCGAAATTTTGTTTCTCAAGGAAAGTACTCTTAAAAAAATATTCTGAAAGCTTTCAGATTTTACACTACGCCCAAATGGGCGTTTTTTTAATGTTTGTGTTACCTTTATTTATTAAATATCATGTTCATCGCACTTAAACCATAAAATTCAATTCAACAGCAATATCACAAAATAATTTTAAAATGAGGCTATCTTTAGAATTTCCGATACACAGTCGCGCGCGTTGGAGATAAAAAAGTTTTTTTTTCTTTACATTGTTGCCATTTCTCGCTTTGAAATCGTTGAATTTCTTAATCAAAAATTCGTTAAAGTGTTACAAAATAAGAAAACGATAATAAAACATATTCCAAATTCCAAATTTAGGATTCCAGATGCCCATATTCGTAGGAGGATTATGGTATGCAAAGATTTATAGCTCTAGGTACCTTTTTTTTGTCATAATACGAGAAATATGCATACATTTATTCAGATTCTTCATTATTTAATTTCTTTAAATATAACACAGAGCGAGAACATTTGGTGGCAACAGTTTGAAAAGTAATACGGACATTTACAGTGAATCGGCACAAAATGCCAAAACGAAATTAGTAGCCCTTCTGAGCTAACGCTTCTTTGGGCTAACAAGAAAATGTTAATTTTAGCTAAAATTATTCCTTTCATATGTATTGTATGTCCATTTTCTTTTAAAAATAATTGATTTCATAATTAGGATGAACACCTTATATGAAGTGTTTTAACTCGTAATAATAATGTGACAACCTGACTTTGATTACTAAACTGATCGTAAAATATTTTCACACATACTTACAAATGCATGTTAACAAAAAAAGGTTTCGGGAATATCCGCGAAATGTCTGAGAGAGTTCGTATTTTAATGATAGCTCAAAAGGGATTTTTTAAACTTTAATATGGTTTTATAAAAGGAGATTGCAGTCAGAGGTGGTCGAAGTAGAACATCAAAATATTTAATGGGATATTAGATGAATATGTATTGAGACTTACATTAGAAAACTATATACATGTTTTACAAATTTAAAAAGTGAAAACATATGTAATGTAGTTCTATAAAAATATTTAGTACACTTTAAATTGGATATATTGTGAACTAAACGTATTTTGTATTTAAATCTATCCTATTGAAATCTCGTTAGAAAATTTTGAATAAAAATCTCTATTTCTTTTGCAAGTGTGCCTAGAAATACATCTTCTTTAAGATGATGTTAAAAATTTTATAGGTTATAACACAAAAATTTCCGAAATATTTATAAAAATTATTTAAAAATACAAATTAAAAAAATAAATCGTAAAAATGTGGGAATTATATTTGGAGTAAGCCCGAATTTCGAACTGTGTAAGAAGGAATCAAGTGATTTTAATAAAAAGAGAGAGATTAATAAATATACGCTATGCGTTAAACGTTTCTTGTCATGCAGCTCAGCTTTCAGATAAAACAAACTCCGCCCCCCAAGAAGAAAACTATGATTCTGCACCTGAGTTTTTAAAAGTATGGCAGGGGTTGTCTGTAGTGTTTGGCGAAGCTGTCGTCTAGAATATGGATTCTTTCAGACACGCAATTCTTCTCCATCTATCAAACATGTCTGACTTGTCAAAAACCGATTTTCATCTTTCTGGGGAAATCGTGATTTTCTGTATAACAAAAATATCCATAAACTGTACAACAACCAGAATAGCTTCCCAATTTTTTATAGAGTCTAGAAGCCACAACTTTTTTTTCAAAAATATCGAAAACAGCATTTTAGTTTTTTGCTGGAAAGAAGTTCCTTTAGATAATTCGCATTTTTATTACATGTTATTGACACCTGTTATGCACGTTTTGATTATTATAAAAAGAATATTACGTAACATGTAACAATAATTTGGGACGTTACCAGACAAATATTTAAGGTGAGTCGTAAAAATTAAAAATATTCAATAAGACTTTGTTTGTATATATGTATATACATTGGTTTTCAGAAGTTAAACAACAAACGAAAAATGATGATAACTATAGAATCATGCAAGCAAACTCCACAAACCTTGGTATTAATATTTATTATACCACTTTTAACTTAAAAACAAAAGCAAATGTTATGCAGACTATGCACATTGACATCAACCGAAACAATAAATATTCTAAATTTGTACGTAGAAATTTAATACAAAAAATGTCTTAGTTGTTAGTATGATCACTCCAAACAACAATACAGACTGGCAGTGGTATTCCTTGCTATTTATGATATTGTCAAAAGATGCATGGGCTGCAAAGCCCATGGATCACGTAAAACAGTTCTAAGCCCACCTACGGTTTCGGGTAGGTGTTAGAGGCAAGTGTCCCACACATGCTCAATAGGATTGCGATTTGGAAAGCATGCTGGTCATTTCATTTGGACTATAGTTTCATTTCAAAGGAACTGGGTGCACTAGTCGAGCAATGTGACGGTGGACATTAACTGCTTGCAAAGTAAAGGTATCGCTAACTGCGGCAGTTTACGAACAAACAATAGGATACAGTATGTCCTGCCTGTACATCTGAGTATTGAGGGTTACATGTGGCAGCATATACTGGTCTGAGCGCTCGTCTGAAGTTACTGCTATGCATACAAGAACTTTGCCTCTTGCAAAGGTATCCCTTTTCTTGTTTTAGAACGGAAAACATCGAGAGTTTCTTTCCTTCCATATGTAAAGACAACGAGAATAACTCTGTTCAGCAAAGCGGGACAGTAACACCGGAAAGCCAGAACTCTATTACCTAGCGTTCTCAAGGATCGCCCTACATAGAATATCATCCTGGCTCCCGAGCCAATCCTCGGGGCCGCGATCCAACCGGTGAAGCCGACGGGCCCCACAAAGTCGAAGAATATCTATGTCAGCTTAACTAAGTCGGAAGTTCCACATCATGCAGCATCACCCGACTCCACCAATAGGGGCGTTTCCCCCAGAACGACCAGCGAAATCTGACAATATAGCTCCACCACAGCCAGAGGAACAGACACGACAGTACCAGTACGGTCCCTGCCAAGCCTGAACCAACCTGAGAATAAACTCGGGCTCTAGTCCTCTGAAGTCAATTTATATACCCCCGTGGTTGAGACTGCCCTAGTACAGATCCTAGCCAGTACTTCCCAGGAATTCTCCTGAGTCAACCCCCTAGGGGAAGCAAAGCGAGACAGGAATCTAAAGGGCTCCATTCACTAGCTGTTCAAGATAGCCTTACACAGATTCAGTGTCCAAACCTCCAGAGGCTATCCGAGAAGGCGCCACTCCCCTCGGCCAACCCAGGGAACTTTACATGTCAGACATCGTCCGTCCTCAAGTGTTGGCTGAGGGGCGCCACTCCCCCCGGACAAATTTCGATATCTGACTATGTAACGTCCCCACATGCAGGGGGCAGATAAGACAATACTAGTATGGTTCTTGCCAAGCCTGGACCAACCATCGAATAAACAATGGATTTAGTCCTGTGACGACATAATTTATCTCAGAGATCGAGGCTGTCTAGACATAGGTCTAGTCAATTGGCTGTATAGAACCAGTGTCTTCTCCCATAAATAGTAAAATCTGGAAATTCCAACCCAGCCGAACCCCAGGATGGCTGTCCAACATCATCAGACCAGGTGAACCTGGTTACTAGTGGGAGCCACGAGGAGGCAGATGCTGGACTGGGATAGGAGAGGTTAAACGTTAACGCAGCACTGCCCCGGAAGCTGCACCTACTCTCAGAAGGTCTAGATCAAACCCCGGGTCTCCTTCCGTACAATGGTCGGTGCTACGTGCCCAACTCAAATGTTCATTCCGGTGGTAGAAGGCAAGAGGAACGCACAATGTTGGTCACTGACATACATACCTTTTCCAGGAAGCCTTTTGTTTACTGGCTTGCCTAATACTGTCCTTAAGGTACAAAAAAAAGCTCGGATCTAAACTGAGATGAAGTTGCAGTTCTGCTGCGAAGTATGGCAAGTCGCAAATACCGAGTCATCTTCAGAAACCATTGGGCTGCCTTTGGAAGATGTTCAAGAGGCTGAACCTTAGCCAGAAATTAGTTCCACAACTTTACCACGGAACGGTTGAAATTTAGCCATTTTGCAACGACATGTTGCCTTTTACCTGCTTCTAATTGGTCTGTAACGCAAATCTGCTGGCAAATGTCGCCTCGAAATCATTCTTACGCTTTGACTGTCTCGAACGTGTTCAAGATTCTGTCGTTTATTGAACGAGTCTCACCGAAACAATAGTTTGATGTTACTCTTTTGCATAAGGATACTCGATGCTGCTTGCTTTTATCGTAACACAACCAAATTTCAAGAAGTTTGAACAACGTTTAGTCGATTTATTAATCATATTTAGTCATTTTTTCAGTTTGTTGCTTAAGTTTTGGAAAACAGTGTATAATAAAACTTACTTTCTAGCACATTGCAAAATTGTAATTTCAATGTGCATATGAAATCGTTCTTCTTAAAATAAATTTTTTTGGTAATATTCAGAAAGTTTTGGACACATCAATGTGCTTTATAAGAAACATATTCATTTTAAAGAGAATTTCAATTCTATAGAGGGTGTTTAACATCTTCGGAAAGATTTCGGTGCCACTTCACTAATGCTCAAAATCCAAAATATATTTTTCAAATGTTCAATATCATAGGCGTTTTCCTGGACTATAAGTCTGCATCGTGAATTTCTTGAATAGAATGAACTTTTCATCAAAAGTCCAGAGGTATGGACTTCCATTCTTGTTCTATTACTTTCCGAAGTCCATCAATCGTAAAGGGTTTGCGCTTAGAAAGAGCTCGTTTCGGGAGACTAAATGCACAACAGTCCATAGATGCGACGTCAGGGGACTTTGCAGGAATACATATGCAACACCTGTATCAGTCTTTATGTTTCAAGGAATGCAGTGGTACTTTTCGAAGTATGATTTGTTGCTTTGTCTTGATGAAATTGCACTCTCTGAAAGTCATTGTGATAAAGAAACGGATTTCTTCGCTAAATATAGGACGTAAAATGTTCTGTTGAGAGTATGTTGAGTAGATTTAAATATTTGTAATTTCCGATCGTAAAAGACAATTATAAATCCTTCACTGGAACTTTCTTAACATTTAAGGAAGCAAGTTTGTATATTTTTTTTATAATAAATGAACTTTTTGTTGCAGTAATTTTGTTAAACCCATGCTTCACTATAGGCCACAATATATTTCCATTCATCTCTGCTAAATAGGGTTCATACAGAGTTTTACAGATTGTTCTACCTTGAGCAACGTGCCTCGGCAAAAGCTGGTGAACATTATGTTCCTTTAACTTTTTTAACTTCGCAAATATTAATTTATTATTTTATTTATTGTTGTTAGATGTATTGAAAGAATTTGCAATTTATTTCAGCGTCAGTGGATTTTCTCTTGTTACCAACGATTTCACGTTAGAAACATTCCAAACGGTAAGTTCTTTTTCGGATATTCTTTTAGAACCTTCTTTCCATGATGATGGTTTAAAGTTTTTTTCTTTCCTATTAATGTCGTTTATTTTGCTCTTAGAAATTTTAATACCAAATAATTCACAACATTTTTTAACCATGGGATAAGGCATATTTCTTTTTGGAAAGCGCAAATACATATACTTCAATCCAGACCTTATTTGCTTAGCAGACGATAATTCGTATTTTAAATAATACGATGTTTCCAGAAATTTTTATTCCAAAACATTTGTATTTTTTAAACTTTTTATCAAACTCTTTCTAAAAATGTGTGAATGTTTTTTTAAAATTCTTTCTTTCTTCTAATTTTTTTTCTAAAAATGCCCGTTTATATTTACATTATCTGCACATTACATTAATATACACTTGTATAACAACAGTTCATTTAAACGTTCATAAAATTTAAATTATTAAAAGAGGAAAAATTTTACCCACGGACTAATTTTTGTTTATTTTTTAGGAAATGTTAGAGTGTCTTCAATAGAGAACACTTCATAAATATTAGAATCTTTAAATAATTATAAGTTGGGACATTTCTTTTTTCTATCACATTACTTATGCGGATTGTCACGTAAATTAATATTGGATTCTATAAGGGTTACAGATTTAATAAAATACTGTAATTTGCATGTATTTCATTAAAGCTGCAAATGCTTGAAAATGCTTGAAAATGTAATGCCTATTTCTATATCTGGCAACAGATGTTATAAGTATACTTTACATTTAGAAGCAACGTTTTTGCATTAAAGTTTTGGCCATGGATATTTTGAATGTATATTGATTTGATAAATTACCAGTTTTACTCATTTGTCAAAGATATAGTGTAATTGTTATTAGTCCAAAGGGGAAATTGTCCCAGAAGGACTTTTAATTTCGTTTTGGCATTTTGCGTTGAAAACTTTAAATGTCGGTTCACTTTTCAAATTGTTGCCACCAAATATTAGAGGCCTGTATTATATTTAAAGACATTAAATAATGAAGAATCTGCATATATGTAGATATGTTTCTCGCATGCGATGAAGCAACGCTACCTAAAGCCATCCAGGTTCGCATAACATTCGTTTTCACCCGAATATGGGCATCTGGAAGCCCAAATTTGGAATTTAGTTTATTATATATAACATCATATATTGTAACATTTTAAAGAATATTGGATTAATAAACTCAACGATTTCAAAGTTAGCGATGGCAACACTGTATGGAAAGAAAAACATTTTTATCTCCAGCGACTGTGTATCGGAAATTCTAAAAATATGCTCATTTTGAAATTATTTTGGGATATTGCTGTTCAACTGAATTTTATGTTTTACGTGCGAAGAACATGGTATTTAATAAATAATGGTAACACACAAAATGTTAAGGGGTGTCGGAATCCCCTATGCCGACAATGTTAAATTGGCCAGTTTCGATGTACCTTTTCTCACAATCTGTTGTAGATATACTCTTGAAATTTTTTGTGTAATTAACGTACACCTATCTGATTATACTGAAATGAGCTTTTGAAACATTTTGAATTTTAGACTCATTTATAGACTATTTTATTAGGCATAGTAAAATTTAGCACTTTTCTCAAGCAAAAAAATTTGTGAAATTTTTTTATCTTAATTTATCACAAAACGCTCATTTCAGTAAATATTAGAAAATATAATAAAAATGTTAGGTACCTGGGAGGAGTAGTTCCTGAGAAAAGGTACATCGAGTATAAAAAATCACGTTTGGAGAAAAACGCGTTTTTATGTAAAATTCTTCATTTATCAAAGCATTAGAGGATAAAATAAAACTAGATTTTTTAAAGTTCTAATCTTCATAGAGATTAAAGTATAGTATTTTTAGAAAGCTAAAAATGTAGAAAATTTGTAAATGCAAAAATCCCAAATCAATATTTTTTGAAGATTTTTGGCTTCCAACTAACACCCCTTTAAAAAACACTCCTTTGGACATAATTTAAAATTAGAAACCTTTCAGATTTTTCTTTGCTATTTTACTGAGAAATTACTGCGTTAGTATCACATGAGATTGGACACAGAAACGAAATATATTGGTGTCAGAATGCTACTTATTTGAAGTGCTTTCGGGGCCCACCAGCGGCCGAGGGGTAAAGACGCTGAACACTGGTAGTTCGATCCGAGGTTCGAATGCCGCGAACGGGCTGGCTGCATGGGCGTTTTCGTGGTTTTCCCCATGTGTAACGTGTATACGAGCCAGTTTCCCTTAGAAATTCCTCCACGAAGGCATCCCTCATTTTAGGCAGATAGCCCTCGTGTGCTTTGCCGTAATTGAATAACCTAAAAATCTGAAGTGCTTTCGAGCCTAGCTTGAGCCCGAAATGTGGCTGCATGTTTGGAAAGATGGCTATCCTGTGTTGGTAGTACTACTGCTGTGGTAAGCGAGGTAATGCTTTTGAGAAGTGAAGTATTTATATTAATGAAAGGTACAGAGAAATACAATCTAACTTACTTTGTTCCCTCGAACCTCTCACCTTTTTCAAGGCACCTATAATCTTTACCGAAGCATTTTCATCCATACTAATTCGAGTCCTTTCTTGATTTTTCCCGTTATTAGCACTCGTGTTTCTCCGGTAGCTCATAACGGACGTCAAGCTCTCATAACGGACGTCATCGTCTGCCTCACGATCATTATTACTGAGCTTATAATCGCTTACTCTGCAGCTCTAAATTGCTGAAATATCTTCAGCGCCGTCTTAGCTATGGATATAAGCTCGGGACGTGACTCATTATTTGCAATTAAAACGAGATAGTTTCAAATTTAACCGTTTACTAGTTTCATTAACCGTTTAACCGTTTGCTAGTTTCATTAACCGTTTACTAGTTTGTGCCTAAAAATAAGGTTATAAGCAGCCTTTTCATTTAAATCGGTTACATAAATTCAAATCAGCAGTCAAAACTGTTACAAGGATTGCATTTGTTAATTTAAGATAATTTTTTATTACGGCGAAAAATAAAGCAATTTTTACTTAAAGTTCGAGTTCAACAGCGGCCGAGCGGTAAAATCGCTGAACACTGGTAGTTTGGTCTGAGGTTCCAATCCAGCGAACGGGCTGGCTGCATGGTCGTTTTCGAAGTTTTTTCCCACGTGTAACACGTATACGAGTCAGTCTACCTTAGACAGTCCTCCACGAAAACATCCTTCCCCATAGGTAGATAGTCCTCAATGCTTTGCCGTAATCACAGCACTTATATGTTGTTGTTTTTTTTTGACGGAGGAGCAAAACTGGAAAGACCCCTTTACATGACATTAATATTAGGAAAAAACATGCTTTTTTTTAAATACTTACATTTTTATCGACTTACGAAATTCAGATTCGGTATGATGTATTGTTGCGTGCGTACGGGTTCGTAATACATTGAATACACAAGTACAATAATAGGTTAATAAAATTAATTCTTTTCAAAAGAACTATATGAGAACTCTGGAATTTTACTCAGCGATATTCGCACAAGTGTTCACAATATTACGCAATATAATAAGTAGTTATGCTTCAAACTACCAAAAATGTTAAATGCAGTACAATGCGAAGCGCATCCAAAGAAAGAGCTAACTCGGATATCTCAGTTCGCTAGGAACTAACTAACTCGCAACAGCAATAACTAAGCAACTGGACTCAGATGCCCTCTTTCCGGCTCTTTGACAGTTTTCAACCGGCCGCGAGATATTTCTAGCACTTTTTCTTTCTCCAAATTACTGGAAAGCAATTAGGGTGTGGAATTACGGTTACAGTAATATGGTGGTTGGTTTACATTTATTCAATTTCGATACAAATTACCGAGATACCCATTTACTTAATGTTAAATGAATGGCTTCGGTTTTCTAAGTGTTAAAAGTTTCTACTACTGAGCTCCTAGATCTTTAGCCCTAACTACTTTACTGCCTCTAGGTACTTCAATCCCTTTTGTATAATTTTTCAAGATTTTGCCCTGTTACTTTGCTGGCAAGAAACTTTAAATTCTATAAGAAACTTAACTTTTCAGAATTTTCTTTTTATATGTGAAGAACACTAGTGAGTGTATCTTCTTCACAGTACTCTCTAGTTTTGTGTCTTAACATTGTTTTTCCTTCTAAAAGTACGTACATGTTGATTGACGTTTTATATTATTTTACGAGACACGTAGTCGGAGAGTTTGCAAAATGTAAAAAATTATCAGAAGTGTTTCCTTTACCCCTTTGTTTTACCATCAAATTTAAAAAACAATATTGTATATAATTTCTTTAAATAAAATGCTTTAATAATGGCTGGTTGATGTTGGCAAAATAGTAGTGAATACTCCGGGTTCGGCGCTAATCTTTACAACGAAATATATAAAAATCAAGAATGCTTGTTTCTTTTTAAAAAATAGCAAATCATTTTTCAGTAAATATATTAGAAAAATAAAATAAATATCAGTTATCTGCTGACATCAGAACGTGGATTTTGGCAGAGTTGCCAAATTAAATTGACAGGTAGAATATGCTTCAGTCTGTTTTAGGTTAAGCTGTAACATCTCGAAATTGGTCAGGTTACCCAAATAAAAGAGCCGTGTTTATTATCTAAAAGTAGTATTGTTTTTATTTTTTAGGAGATTTTAAGGATCAAAATGGTCAATTTCAGCAGAAAATGTTCAGACATTTAATGAGTTGTACTTTTATTACGAAAGATTAATTCTAATAACTTGTGTTTAAGTAGAAACATTTTAAAGGAAAATTTATAAGGTGTTTTCTCCTTCTAGACCTTCTGGTGTAACGGTAGCACACTCGGCGCGTATTCGAGAGGTCAAGGTACGAGAACTGGCAAGAGCATTGCATATTTTTCGAGTCTCCTCCTTAAAAAAAATAATGATCCTACAGTGGCACTCAAATTAAAATGTAGTGGACGATAATTCGTCTTCCAGAATATGGTTACTGGGTCTCTTAATCTCCAGTCGCCTTTTAGAAGGGGGAGTATATAAGGTATTTTCTCTCTCTCCTTCCAGAATGCCTTCATGGTGTAATGGTAGCACGCTCGACGCGTATTGGAGAGGTTCAGGTTCGAGTCTTCGCAAAGGCATTAAATATTTTTCAAGTCTCCTTCTTAAAAAAACCTAATGAATCTACAATTTCAGGTAAAGATTATCAAAAGGTCTGCTTGTGTTAAATCGTAATAAATCATGTTAAAAGAAATCGTTTTAGCATTTTCAAAAAAACATATGAAATCAAACTAACGTAACAAAAAGTTCATGCGAAAAGAGGAAAAAAAGTGTTAGGAATAATTGTTTTTATTGCAATAATATTGTAAATTATGATCATCTGTCTGCCATATGATGCACACAGACGATTATCCTGTATTGAGATGTATATTATATGACTTTCGAAATAGCTTTTAATTATCATAATGGAACAAATGTTTCTAAGAAATGTTTATTAGGTTTGTTATTAATAACGCGAATCAGAAATATTATAAATTATGTCAATTAGAGGAAATAATCAAAATAAATAAAGGTATCAATTATCGAAACATGAAAAACTTTATTTTTAAAATTATTGCTTTCTTACTATCGATTTGTTACGCATTTTTTATTTGAAATATCTTATTCAATTTCGAATAACAACACCTCTGCGAAATGGCAATCTTGCAAGAGGCGCGGATATTAAATAAAAGATTTTATGCTTAATAGAATGGCAACACTTGTCAGACTCTTGGATAATAAATGTCCTGTTAGCAGGATGTAACAGACCGAAACGGAAACAAAAATAATGGAAGACTAAAATATAGACGATTCTAATATTAAAGCAGAATTGGATATACTTTTAAATCGCAAAATATATACATATGGGATGCCAATATATGAGCTCATAAACATGAAATTTTGAAATACTTGCGTGACGGAAGACTGATAAGATATGAAAATTGTGTGACAGTTCCATATATCGCAAAAGATAATCCTATAAGCTTTAATTTCCATCTTTTATCGCGAGGACATGTCTTTTCGCTTCATCCACCCTTTCACAACCTCTTTTGGATTTCCTCAGATAATGGCAAGATATAGCGGCGAATATAGTGAGTCCGTTTCCATAGCACTTAAGTATCTTCTGTTTTGATAAGATGATTTTCCATCAGCATGTTTGTCAAGACTACCATCTTAGAACGAGAGTAACGCATATTTGTTGTCTGTGCTTTCCTTTCTTGTTAGTTCACAGCTTCTGCATCTCTTTTCTCTACATATGTTTAATAGGGTTTATGTACAAAATGTTCGTTAACATAATTGTTGTTATTTTTCCTTGCATTTCTTGGATAAACTTATGGAAATATGAATTAATGTGATAATATTTTAATGACTTAAATATTTCTATAGTTAATGTTTCACTACAATAGCTTTAAAAAACGATATTTAAAAATAAATGTCAATTTCGCTTCCGCGTTAAGTCTGAATGAATAACATTCATACAACAATGTAAAATAAAGGTTGAAATAGAAGTAAATAAATAAAAATAAAAAAAAGTTTTCAAATTTTAAATTGCATCCAATGGGTTTGTTTTGTAAAGTTTTAGTTAAACTAACAAAGTTTTATTTTAATTTGCCTTTTTCTTATTTGTTCTCATTTCAACTTCCCGTTAGAATAAGCGCGCGTTTCAGCTTTATGCTAATTTGAAGTGGAGCCAAGTTCTATTTAAACGGTAGGTAGAAACCTCTCAGTGTGAGAGAGCTTTTGGTCTCAGACCGCTGTTACTCTACTCGACGTTCGCCTGACCAGCTAGTATTTAAATTCTAAGCCGTAGCGCTGTTACGATATTACTTATTGAAGTAATTCTAAGTGCATAAGTATTAGTTAAATCTTGCTACGCACCATTTAGTTTAGAGGCCAACTTCGCGTTTAGAGCTCTGTGAGCAACGATTACTTAATTTCTAATTAGTTTTAGTTTAAATTACCTGATTTTTCAGTTTAGACCCAAGTGGCGGTCGTTATTTTCTGTATCCCTCCCGAGTTGGGAAGTGGCTGTATATAATTTGTGGTTTAATAAAAGAGGATTTTAAATCTATCTGAAGTGCAGTTCTTCTACCACTTATTCACATTATTCTACCACAGAACATAGCTGCATTCAGCTTCCTGTTCAAGATCAGAACTTCACGTATCACGAAGATGTTTGCCAAGAATATGCAGCGAACACTCAGTCCTGACAGTTTTAACGTTTTGTATATTACTTTTATTTATTAAATATCATGTTCTTCGCACTTAAGCCATAAAATTCAGTTCAACAGCGATATCGCAAAATAATTTTAAAATGAGCATATCTTTAGAATTTCCGATACACAATTCCGCGCGCTGCAGATAAAAAGGTTTTTTCCACCCTTAGAATGTTGCCAATGCTCGCTTTGAAATCGTTTGAGTTTGTTCATCAAAAATTCGTTATGTTTTACAAATTAAAATTCTACAAAATATGAAATAAATAATGAAACAAATTCCAGTATCCAATTTAGACTTCCAGATGCTCATATTCGGATGGAAACGTACGTTATTCAAAATTTGGATGACTTTAGGTACCGTTGTTTTATAACATTTGGAGAAATTTACATACATTTATGCAGATTCTTCATTATTTAATTTCTTTGAATATAATACAGGGCTGCAAGATTTGGAGGCAACTGTTTGAAAATTGATTCAGACTTTTAGTGTTTCCGACGCAAAATCACGAAACGAAAACAATAGTCTTCGGGGACTGAAGTCCCTTTGGGATAATAAAATAAAAAAATAAAAAGTAAATCAGAAAGGTTTCAGATTTTAAATTACGCATAAAGAAGCTTTTTATTAACATTTTGTGTGTTACTTTTATTTATTAAATATCATGTTCCTCTCACGTAAACCATAAAATTCAGTTCAAGAGCAATATCGCAAAATATTTAATGTTAATGATTTATTTTTTATGGTTTATTTTTAAAATTTGTATTTTAAAGTAATTTTTATAAAGTTTAAAAAAAATGTTTATATTATAATCTATAAACATTTTGTAACAGTATCTTCTTAAATTAACTATATTTCTAGGCACATCTGCAAAAAATTAGAGGTTTCTATTCAAAATTTCTTAAGATACTCATGAATTTAGATCTCAGCGCATTTTTGAAATTTGGCATATTCGTTAGAAGCGATAATGACGCCAAATGTGGTTTACGCACTTTGTTAAAAATATTTAAAAGTAATGAACGTGACCTTTTTTCCCTCCGCGTGAACAATGAGAAATAAAAAAGAAAATCTGAAGGGTTTCAGATTTTAAATTACGTCCAAAGGGGCGTTTTTTAAACATTTTGTATGTTACTTTTATTTATTGAATATCATGTTCTTCGCATTTAAACCATAAAATTCAGTTAAAGAACAATATCGTTAAATAATTTTAAACTGAGTCTATCTTTAGAATTTCCTACACACAGTCTCACGCGCTGCAGATAAAAATGTCTTGGTACTTACGTACTATGACGACTACCTTGGCGACATTTGGAGATAAAAATCTTCATTGGCATTTTTTAGTTTATGTTTATAAATTAAATAAAAGAACTTCATCAAAGCAAATTAATTTAAATTCTTTTAAAAATGAAAGCCCCAATTATAAAAGAACAAAAATTTAAAATACTAAAATCCCGAATATATATATATGTATACATATAAAAAAATGATATACCAAATACGAATAGAAAAAATTAATCTTTTTTATTTTTACTACTGTAAATGATAATTAACAATTATTAAACTTACTTCTGAATAAGCTTCAGTGAAAGTTACATAAATAAATTATATTTTTGATACATAATATGCGTACAAATTTTTAAAAAATTGAGAGGCATTTAGTGTTAACTTTAAATAACAGATGGCAGCACAATATAGTTAACTTACTTAAAACTGGTTAAAAGAAAATCTTCCTCATTTGAAGGAAGTTGAAAAATGTTGATATCCATTCGGAAAAAATAATCGCAAAAAGTTTCATGTGTTTCACCTAAACGTAATAATCGGCGTAAGTGTAGCAAAAAAAGCTGTGGTAATAGCAAATGCGGGACTAGTGCGAGATAATACTCTTTATTTCAGCGCCCTCTATAACCTATATTAGGGTTAACCTTTTTTTATAGCCGCCCAACCGGTATAGTGGTTAGCGTCGCCGACTGCCGTGCCGAAGGGCTCACGTTCAAATCCTGCTTATAACCAATGTTAGGCTTAACCTGTATAACATACAAAGGTCGCCGGATTTGGCGAGATATCTAGGTAGTCGTCATAATACGTAAGTACCAATGTCTTTTTCTGTAGAACGTTGCCATTACCCGCTTTGAAATCCTTGAGTTTGTTAATCAAAAATTCGTTAAAGTTTTACAAAATATGAAATCGATAATAAAACAAATTCCAAAATTCAAATTTGGGCTTCCAGATGCCTATATTCGCGGCAGGATGACGGCATTCAAAATTCGATGGCTTTAGGTACCGTCGTTTTATCACAATGCGAGAAACATACATACATTTATGCACATTCTTCATTATTTAATTTCTTTAAATATAATACAGGGCTGCAATATTTGGTGGCAACAGTTTGAAAAGTGATAGACTTTTAATGTTTCCGACGCAAAATCGCAAAACGAAAAAATAGTCCTTCCGGGACAAAGCTGGACTAAAAATGAAAGGAAACTAGGTTACTATAAATTAAGAAGTTAGCTAAGTGAATTATACTCGGCGGAAGCTGAAAATAATGCCCCAAGGTAAATTTTTAAATTTCTCCGTAAATTTCGTGTCTTATAAATTTAGTATTTATGCATAATTTCAGTCGTAGAATCGAAATACGGAAAAAATTGGTATGTCATTTCAGAAAAAGTTCAATTTTGTGTCAAAATACATAAAAATACCTATGTTAGGACAACGCTGTATATAAATCTAATACATATCCTAAGTCGCCCTTTCGAGACATGAAAAACGGAATTTGAATTTCGTCAATCGGCCCAGTAGAACGAGAAATGTAGAACTGTGCTTTTTTTTCTCGCAGTATACGACATTCGTAACAACATCTGAATAAAACAGTTTTGATCGAAGCCAAAACTGTTTTGCACAGACGTAACATAAAATTCCTGTCTTGGCATTAATTGTTTCTTTTACGTTTTACAATGTGAATTCTAGTAGATAGCTGCAGTCTATATTTTTTAATTACATGTTGAGAATTTTACAATTAAAAACAAATATTATATTATTCCGTACGCGTATTAGCTTTTCTTCATTTAAAATGTCAGGAAACGGATATGACAAAAGTATTCATTTACTTACAGCTCAATTAAGTAACCAAAATGCAATTCCTTTGACACAAAGAACTGAGTAAATTGATTTAGTTACTCAGTCTTTCTTGAGATGAACTTGTGCTATATTTGATTCATACATAAGATGAAAGACTCTTTAAGAATTGCAGAAAATTCTGCGTTGTGTCAAGCGCTTTTCGCAGCATCTGGTGATTTTAGAGAAAGCAGAGTTTTACATGAATGTAACTTTTAATACTTTCTTTGTTGGAGGAAAATAAAATCCCAAAAGTAATTTTAAAAGTTTGTTTCGAAAGAGCACCACATGTTCCTGCTTATTAAATATGAAATTACGCTGCATCGTTGCTTTAAGCGAGGGAATAAAATCAACGCCCAAAATAATTCAGCAGCTTGAATGACAGATACTGTTGTGTCCATATTTATTAGAAGAAAGTTCTCAGTTACAGAAATAAACTCCAAAATAGAGATTTACGTCACTTTTGCTTGAATATATTTTAATTTAAGCTAAAGAAAACATCTGTTGCAATACACCAGTATTACTGCAGAGATGTAATACATTATTTTGCAACTGAAAGTCACTGCCTGAGTAGTATTTAACATTTTTTTTTTTATTCGGACAGTGCATTTATTGCAACATACTGATTTTATGTTGATTTTTATGAAATATTCTTGTAACCTTGTTAGGGGTTCGGAACCCTTTATACCGACAATGTTAAACTGGTCATTTTCGATATATCTTTTCTCAAAATCTGCTGTAGATATACTCTTGAAATTTTTTGTGCAATTAACGTACACTTATCTGATTATACTGAAATGAGCTTTTCAGCCACTTTGAATTTGAAATAACAGATGACAGCACAATATAGTTAACTTACTTAAAACTGGTTAAAAGAAAATCTTCCTCATTTGAAGGAAGTTGAAAAATGTTGACATCCATTCGGAAAAAATAATCGCAAAAAGTTTCACGTGTTTCACCTAAACGTAATAATCGGCGTAAATGTAGCAAAAAAAGCTGTGAGCCCTCTATCTATATTAGGGTTAACCTTTTTTTATAGCCGCCCAACCGGTATAGTGGTTAGCGTCGCCGACTGCCGTGCCGAAGGGCTCACGTTCAAATCCTGCTTATAACCAATGTTAGGCTTAACCTGTATAACATACAAAGGTCGCCGGATTTGGCGAGATATCTAGGTAGTCGTCATAATACGTAAGTACCAATGTCTTTTTCTGTAGAACGTTGCCATTACCCGCTTTGAAATCCTTGAGTTTGTTAATCAAAAATTCGTTAAAGTTTTACAAAATATGAAATCGATAATAAAACAAATTCCAAAATTCAAATTTGGGCTTCCAGATGCCTATATTCGCGGCAGGATGACGGCATTCAAAATTCGATGGCTTTAGGTACCGTCGTTTTATCACAATGCGAGAAACATACATACATTTATGCACATTCTTCATTATTTAATTTCTTTAAATATAATACAGGGCTGCAATATTTGGTGGCAACAGTTTGAAAAGTGATAGACTTTTAATGTTTCCGACGCAAAATCGCAAAACGAAAAAATAGTCCTTCCGGGACAAAGCTGGACTAAAAATGAAAGGAAACTAGGTTACTATAAATTAAGAAGTTAGCTAAGTGAATTATACTCGGCGGAAGCTGAAAATAATGCCCCAAGGTAAATTTTTAAATTTCTCCGTAAATTTCGTGTCTTATAAATTTAGTATTTATGCATAATTTTCTAATTCATTAGACTAATTTATCAACTGTTTTATTAGGCATAGTAAAATTTAGCACTTTTCTCACGCAAAAAAATTTGTGAAATGTTTTTATATTACTTTATCACAAAAGGCTCATTTCAGTAAATATTAGAAAATGTAATATATAAGCCATAAAAATTTGAGGTACCTGGGAGTAGTAGTTCCTGAGAAAAAGTACATCGAGTATAAAATAATCACGTTTCGAGAAAAACGTGTAAAATTCCTGATTTATCAAAGCATTAGATGATAAAATAAAACTAGATTTTTTAAAGTTCTAATTTTCATAGAGATTAAAGTATAATATTTTTAGAAAGCTAAAAGTGCAGAGAATTTGAAAATGCAAAAATCCCAAATCAATATTTTTTGAAGATTTTTGGCTTCCAACACACCTTAAAAATTTTATAATAATACAGGTACAGGTAAAAATGTTGGGAGCACCGGAAATTCCATTAAAGATCGAACAGGTATAACTCCTAATCACTAGGTGATGATATTTTTTTCTTTAGTGAGGGGCTTAGAATTTTATTACTAAGAGAGGAGGTCTAAAAAGGGAGAAATGATATTGAAAGAAAAAGAACAGAACTAGAAGAAGGGTCATTAGAAGTGCTACTGAGCAATGGGTGAATCAATTATTAGCCCAATGGATGAGACCAGATGTCGAACACTTTGTACCTTTGGGAAAAGAAGGAAATCTAAAAAAACAAGTTTTACATTAAGCACATCATATGATATAATACCATAGAACCATGCAATATATGACCATAGAACAAACATATCATATGAGAAATTTAAAATAATACTAATTAAAAAAGACCATAGAACCATAGAACACATCATATGACCGTAGAACATATCATATGACAAATTTAAAATAATACTTAATTAAAAAAGACCATAGAACCATAGAACATATCATATGACAAATTTAAAATAATAATTAATTTAAAAAGAAAAAAAAAGAAAATACTAAAGGTTTCAGATTTTAAATTATGTCCAAAGGGGCATTTTTTTAAAATTGTGTGTTACCTTTATTTATTAAATATCATGTTGTAGTACTCAAACTACAAAATTCCGTTCAAGAGAAATATCGCAAAATACTTTTAAATTGAGCATATCTTTAGAATTTCCGATACACAGTCTCGCGTGCTGAAGATAAAAATGTTTTTTTTTCTGTGCAACGTTGCCATTGCTCGATTTGAAACCTTCGAGTTTGTTAATCAAAAAATCGTTAAAATTTTACAAAATATGAAATCGTAATGAAACAATTCCAAATTTCAAATTTGGGCTTCCAGATGTCCATATTCGCAGTACGATTACGTCATTAAAAATTGGATGACTCTAGGTGCCGTTGTTTTATCACAATGCGAGAAACATACACACATTTATGCAGATTCTTCATTATTTAATATCTTCAAATATAATACAAGGTGAAAAATACTTGGTGGCAACAATTTGAAAAGTGAAACAGACATTCATAGTGATTCGACGCAAAATCGCAAAACGAAAACAATAGGCCTTAAAGGGCAAAACAATGGCCCTTCTAGCCCCTTTGGACCAATAATATGCGGATGGAAATAATAGACCGACAGCAACAACACAGTGGAAATAACACTGGGATTTCATTTTTGTTACTGATGTATAAGAGACTGCTTTAACCATCGTAAGAGGCAAACGATCTCCTGAATTAAAAGAATTCCTAAATGTGTATTCGAAACTTAGTGTATGAAGCCATGAAAAAAAAATGTGAACCTGTTAGTTCTCGGTTTTAGAAGACGTAGAGCTTCAGCTTTCGATCCGATCGTGGGACGTTTAAAGTGCTGTGTTCCTGTTTACGATGTGTTGAGCGCGGTGAAACACAGAGTATATTAACCCTTGAATGATGATCAACAGAAACTTTGTCCGAAACTATCATTTAATTAGAAAATGAAGAAAATAGCTTGAACGTGCAAATTCTAGACCTAGCAACTTAGAATATCGGCTTCCGACTGTTACGATGTTCGACGGTACGGTTGCGGTGTTCCAATCTACAACATGTCGAACGCAGCGAACTGAGAATTCTATGACTCATTGAATGATGATCAACCTAAGTGTTGTCGATGCTGTTTCTTGGCGAATGATGAAGAATAACATAACATTACACCTAGAGTCCTGGTTTCAAATTATTAGAACTTTGCAACGATCCGGGCAATGCGCTCCTATCTACGATATGTTATTAAGAAATTGTTCCGGACTGATGTGTAGCGCGATGGAGAAAACAGTGCTACTACTATTAGAAAAGACTGTGTTATTATTCGTGTGTACACCAAGTTCTGCTTGTACTGTTTCTCCAAATGGAACATCGATCCGATTATTTCTCAGCGTCGCTTAATTTTTTCAGATTTCCGAAAACCTCGAAGTCTGCTAGTTTAAATACTTTTCATCTCCTCTTAATACGTAGAAATGAATGCATAATCCTTATGGAAGAATTCTCATTAAGTCCTAACTAGGTTAAGTTTACTTTTACACGACTGTTACGAATTTTAGGCATATAATGTATCAAATAGTAATCAACTTATGTTTAATGTGACCCTAAGAAAATGTAAAAAAAAATTAATAGTATGACATATAAAATTAATAGTATGACATTGTTCTCTTTATTAAATCGCACCAGGCTGGTTGTTTTTGCTGCTCTACGTGATTGTTAGAAGGATTCGGATTGAAATAAGGAACCAAAATTATGTTTAACTATTTGAATTTCTTTATCCACCATTTTTTTCTATGCGATACTTATAATTGTACGCTTCCTTTTATCTTACACGGCCATTCTACAGAGGCTGTTCGCAGATATTTTAGACGATGTATATTGTATTCACAAAACTAAATTACATAAAATTCTTGTGTTTTAAATGTTCTATTTGACATCCCTTATTCTAAACTATCTTTCGACACCGCAATTTTCAGGATAATAATGCCTTTTGAAGTGTCAGAAGAGGTATTCTATCCCATTCCTCCCGAACACCTTTCAAGAGTCCTGTTAGGGTTTTGGGACAACGTTTGGATAATGCAGTTTTTAAAAGTCCGAAAGCGCAAAAATCCATAGGTGACACATCGGGAGATTTAGTAGGGATATCAGTGAAGGGTATGGCCTTGATACCAGTTTTTTGTTCCATTTCTTTTAGGAAATTTACAGTGGATTTTGATGGGTGACTGCTAGCTTTGTCCCGATGGAGTCTCGCAGATTGATGGCACTGTGGGTAAAGCGATGGTACTTCATTCAGAAAAATTGGCGATAAAACATGTTCCTGATAGTATTTGGAGTTAATCTTGACATTTTTTTTGCACTCTCTTTATTTTTAACTTGCCATTATAAGAAAAACCAGAAACAATTTTCCCTTAGAAATCCCTTTTAAAAACTTTCTTTCGATTCTTTGAACCATGTACTTAAAATTTCCCCCCCTTTTATGATAATACACGGCTCTTTTTTTTTTTGTTACAATAATTTAAATACACCAATGCTTCATCTATTGTGAGAATTGTTTTCCATTTTTCTTTGGAGAAGTGTTTCTCATATAGAATTCTGCAGCGTGTCCTGCGTCGAGCGACATGCTTTGGAAGAAGACGATGCACATTGCTTTTTTTCGTTTTCTTAAGATTTAAATCAAAGTTTATCATTTTGTTTACAGTGGACACCGAGCATTTTAATGACTTTGCAACTGTCCTTTGACTAGGGGGATTTTTTTTTAACATTAAACAACGTACCTTTGCAATAGTCGAAGATGTCCGTTTTTTGCTTAGATATTTGTTTGGAATTTTTATCCCACTTGAGGCTCCAATTTGACATTTTTTGCCTTTCTTGTTGATGATATTACCTATCGACGCTTTAGATATCACAAAACCATGACTCTCACATCGTTTTTGGATAACGAAGTACCCATATTTCTCTTCGAAAAGAGCGTAAATATAGCCTTCGAACCACTGTTTTGTTAAATTCGCCATTTTGAATAAAAACAAAACTTTCAGGCCACAGACGATAATTTTGACTTTTATAAACATAGTACAATTGCAATTACGTTTTTTGCAGCAAACAATTTTTTATTACCGCTTACCAAAATCGTCTAAAAAAGTTCGAACAGCCTCTGTAGATAAGTTTCATTTTCCTAGGAATATTTGCATTTTCACGAGACCATTAATTTGTCTAAGGTTATAAGGCATTTCTCCCGCCTCCTTAGCATGTCTTCGTGGTGCAGCGTTCAGCACACTCGGCGCGTATTCGAGAGGTCCGTTGTTCGAGCATCTGCGAGGGCATTGCTCATTTTTCATCTCTTCTGCTTCAAAAAATATCTTAATCTCTCTGCAAGGTAACCAACCTCATTCAAAAGGCCGATTTTGCCTAAATCTTTTAATATTTTTTTAATTTCACATTTTTAAAGGTTATCTTAGCTATCAAAAACAACTTTTCATTTCTTGATACGTTTAATATAAGGAAAGGTATCCCAGATTTTCCGACAGACGATAAACAGAAGATATTCTTTGACACTGCGATAGTGTCAAAGTTTAAAGGGCAAATTAAAAATGCAATTTTTGAACTTTTTTATGTTAGTTGTTACCTAAATAATATTAAGCACTCCGATGAGTTTTACGAATCTGTGAAAGTAATTTTTATCATGAGTTTTCTCATTTTCTTTTGGCAACGTGATTAGTTCTGTATATATATATATCACTCAATGTTCATCTGTGAACTTAAAATACGAGTTTTGATTAACCTTTTTTTATGATTTATGTTCACAGCAACCGTGATAACTCTAAACATTCCTTATGGAATCACTTGAAATTTTGCACACAGAGTTTTTATATTATTATGTATGATGTAGACTAAGCGTTAAAAAATTAGCCTTAGAGAATTTAAATTATGTAATATTCTTTTAAACAGTGCATGTATTTTTAAAAACCTTTCTGTGTTGACTGACATATTTTGCCAGACATTAATAATGAATCAATATTTTCCAATTATTCTACTTCACGTATGCTTATGGTTAATATACATAAAATAAAGTCAGGAATACGTTTTTTTGTCGTCATTATTTTTTGGCAGTGATAGTTGTAGTTTTTGTTAATTTCGAATTAATGTAAAATTTTCAGTTTTTTGCATAAACTTCGGAAAATAATGAATCTTTTTATCACCTTGCCTGGTGATTATATTTAAGTCTGAGTGCAATCTAATAAAAAAAACACATGAATTCAGAAATATAACAAACATTTTGAAAAAAGCTTTTCGAACGAGGTCGGTCACCTTTTTACTGCTAAAAGCAAAATTAACTAAGCCATAATTCTCTAGTAAGATTACACTATTTCGGACTAAGTCATCTAAAAGAAGCATTAATTTTTAAAGTGAAATTTCAGAGCTTTGATATTTTCGTGTTATGTTTTTATCTTCTTATCTAAATGGGTATTAATTCTATTAGCTATTTGACACAGAGGAGCAAATTAAAAATACGCAAAAAATATTTAATTGCGAAAATAATACGCAAAAGGTATTCAATTGAAAATCTAATGCTTCAGAATTATATAGGCACAAACAGAAATGCCGTCTGAAATAAAAAAAACACATACACGCAATGTATACATATATAGTATATAAGTTCTGAAAAGTGGAACTTAAAGAGGGTTAAAAGAGCATAAATAACAAGAAAGTACTTATTCAAAAGACAGGAAAATAAAACTAACTAATATATTTTTGCGTTTCTTCAAATTCAGCCCATTACTAACGCTTTTAAATTAAAGTCGTTTTTTGCTCGTGTCCCTTTTAAGGTTTCTTTATATTTTTATTTCTTGTTTATTCTTCATAATAGCATCAACCTTTTATTTTCTGAGCATTGTGTAGTTTGACTTTTATATCCAGCTTTTCTTTTATGTTTGTTTAGTTTTTATTTTTATTTCTTTAAGTATTACTTTAAAGACGTTGCGGTAAAAGCTTTAAAGATAATTCTGTAGGTCCATTAAATATGTGCTTTGAGTCCTTTTTTATTGCTTATTTTTTTCGGGAATGTTTTATTCAGAAAAGAAATATTTTCAGTAATTATATGCTGACTCATGTTTCCATCCGTCATGTCTGTGTCATTCGTTCACTTTGCGTTTTTTTTTAATCTCTTTACTGCTCTGTTTTACAACTGGTATTCTAAATCAGAAATCGGAATTAAAGAAGTATATGAAATCATGAAAAATAGAGCTTTTTGTACCAACTAACTACAGTTCAGCAATTTCCAATAATATATATATATATATACAAGGTGTTTATAAAGTCCCAGACCCATTTTGATGCTTAATAACTCATAAAATAATGAAGATATAAATAAACTTATGGCATTTATTGATGGAATAACAAATATATTTTCCTTTTCAGGTTTGAATATCTTTACTTTTGTAAATATCGTCTACGCGTGTGGTTCATTTCAGATAATTTCATTTTCCAGTCTAAATATCTGTACTTTTCTAAATATTGTCTGCTTATTAATTGCATTTTTCTCTCTTTTGTTCTTGGCAACTACTGCAATGTTAAAAGAGATTCCCCAAAGGTTAATGTGTGGTGTGGACTAATGAACGACCGAGTCATTGGGCCTTTCTTTTTTACAGAAAAGACAGTCTCATCAGTCGTATACTTAGACATTTTGGAAAACTTCGTATTTCCACAACTAGAAGAGCTTCAGCCACATGTCTTTTTGCAACAAGATGGTGCACCACCTCATTGGGGTACCATCGTTTGTAGTTCTTTGGATGACCATTTTACAGGAAGATGGATTAGGAGAGGAGGTCCAATTCCTTGGCCACCCAGATCACCTGATATAACGCCGCTGGACTTTTTCCTTTGGGGATTTGTAAAGGACAACGTCTACAGGACAACGTTTACAGTGGATTTTGATGTGTGACTGCTAGCTTTGTCCTGGTGGAGTCTCACAGATCTCTTAGAATCACATGTATCTCTTAGAAAAACTTTCTTTCGATTCTTTGAACCATGTACTTAAATCTTTTTCTCCCCTTTTAGGATAATAAATGGCTCTTTTTTTGTTACAGTCATTTAAATACACCCACGCTTCATCTGTTGTGACAATTGTTTTCCATTTTTCTTTGGATAAGTGTTTCTGATATAGAATTTTGCAGCGTGTCCGACGTCGAGCGATATGCTTTGGAAGAAGACGATGCACATTGCGTTTTTTCGCTTTCTTAAGATTGAAATCAACGTTTATCATTTTGTTTACAGTGGAAACAGAGCATTTTAATGATTTTGCAACTGTCCTTTGACTAGGGGGATTTTCTTTTAACATTAAACAACGTACCTTTGCAATAGTCGAAGATGTCCGTTTTTTCCATGGATACTTGTTTGGAATTTTTGTCCCACTTAGGCTCCAATTTGACGTTTTTTTTCCTTTCTTGTTGATGATATTACCTATCGACGCTTTAGATATCACAAAAACATGACTCTCACATTGTTTTTGGATAACGGAGTACGCATATTTCTCTTCGGAAAGAGCGTGAATGTAGCCTTCGAACCACTGCTTTGTTAAATTCGCCATTTTGAATAAAAGCAAAACTTTCAAGCCACAGACGATAATTTTGACTTTTAAAAACATAGTACACTTTCAATTACTTCTTTTGTAGCAAACGATTTTTTATTACCGCTTACCAAAATCGTCTAAAAAATGTGCGAACAGCCTCTGTATAAATTCACGTATATCTTCGGAAATTCTGAATGAAAAGCTCTAATGTTTTGCAGGTATGCTTAGAAATACATCTACTTTAAGATGATTTTAAGGATTGTAAAGGTTGTAATTCAAAATTGTTTTCGAAAAATTTATAAAAATTATTTAAAAATACAAATTTTTAAAATAAATCATAAAAAATAGGTAAATTTTATTTCGAATTAACCTAAATTTCATACTGTATAAGAAGGAAACAAATAAGTTTCATAAAAAAAGAGATATTAATAAATACATACCAAATTGAATTAACATTGAGGAGCTAAAATTTTGAGATCCAATTATTTAGAAACTACTCGGGCGATTTTTACAAAATTTGGTAGATTGGCATAATTTGGGTTGTAGAATCGAAATGTAGAAAAATATTGGTATGTTATTTCAGAAAAAGTCCCATTTTGTGTCAAAATATTTCCATTACAATTAACCTACATATAAATCTAATATATATCCTAAGTCGAGACATGAAAAACGGAATTTGAATTTCGTCAATTGGCCCAGTAGAACGGGATATATATAACTGTCCCATTTTTTTTTATTTTGCGCAGTGTACATATAGTCCATTAGCATGCCAGACTATTTATTTATACCAGAGTAGATGCCATTCTAGACACCCTTTTAAGAGAAACTGGTGACGGCATGCATACCAGTAATCCTCTTGACATTACTATTCTAGAAACAAGCTATGATTGATTGCTATTAGTTTTTGCTTGTATTTTCCAAGCAGCGTTACGTAAGGTAGAAAAATCTCGAATTCGGGAGAGCAAATGAATTTAGGGGAACATCACCAAATTTATAATGTTAATTTTAAGATCGCCAATCAGTTTTTAAAGCAGCTATAGTATTTTCTTATATCTTACATATATGTATATACAAGTTCTGTTTGAAGCATCAAACAGAGGAAATTAATAAAATATTATTTTGGTTTTTGTTTTGTTATGTATCATGTTCCGTATTTTTTAAAACACTTTTTCTTTCCTTATTTTAATATTCCTTTAATGATTCTGTTTTTGAAAGTTTTGTTTATTTGCTTTTATTCAGTTTGGTAAATTTTACGCGGAAAGGAAACGTTATAACGTATTTTTCCCACCTTCTTCGCATGCCTTCGCGGTGTAGTGATCAGCACACTGGGCACATATTTCAGAGGTCCGTGGTTCGAATCCTGGCGAAGGCGTTTCTCATTTTTGATTTCCGCTGCTTTCAAAAAAATACCTGATGTCACTACACTGGCGCCCAAACTAAAAAGGTGGTGGATGACGATTCTCCACCACCGGGATTTGGCGATTGGATCCCTAACACCCCAGTGGCCCTTTCAAAAGGGGAAGTATGTAAGGTATTTCTCCCGCCTTCTTCCCATGCCTTCGTGGTGTAGTGGTTAGTGCGCTCAACGCGTAACCGAGAGGTACGTGGTTCGATTCCCGGCGAAGGGGTTGTTCATTATTCATGTCTCCTGCTTCGAAATAACCTAATGTCTCTACAAGTTTAGACTTTCATATTTCAGGAACAGAATTTTGTTCATTTTCGTTCCGAGCTTTACTTTTTTTTTAATAATTTTACTATTTAGGAACCAATGCGCAAGTTCGTCTCTTTTCTTTTTCATTATTAAACCTTTAATGATGACTATACTCAAGACTCTCCCTCTATTTACATACAGATATATATATATATATATATAAATACACATATGTATTAAGTGACAGAATGAAAAATTTTATCTTACTGCTTAATTTGCGTCTGAGTTCTGTATGTTTTTAAAAAGGAATACAACATTATATGATTGCAGTTATTTAAATAATCTGTTTACATTTAATATTACATTGAAGAAAAATGCTGGAGGCATTTACAACTACACGTAGTAAATTCTGATGAATTAGTTACCCCTTTAGTAGAAGTAAAATCTGTACTTGATTAGTGGTTTAACTCTTCTTTTGTTAAGTACAACCCATTAATCTGGCAAGTTTGCATTTGATTTCTTACTTTATTCTTAATCACTAGCATTGCTGTAAGCATTCTTTTAGTTGCCGCTGTTGCTGACAGAGAAAGAGGCAAAGCATAGTATACTAATCTATCAATCCTGATAAATTAAAATATTAAAAAAAATATTCTTTGCTTTTTTCGGTCTTTATCTAAAAGCATAAAATTGTACAATTTATCTGTACGTTTTATGCCATAAACCAACGTAAGAAATTCCAATTAGGAAAAATCTGAAAGCCTTCAGATTTTACATTCCTTCCAAAGGGCCGTTTTTTAACGTTTAGTGTATCTTTATTTATTAAATGTCATGTTCTTCGCACTTAAACCATAAAATTCAGTTCAACAGCGATATTGCAAAATAATTTTAAAATGCGTATATCTTTAAAATTTCCGACACACAGTCTCGCTCGCCGGAGATAAAAATTTTTTTCTTTCCGTACTGTGTTGTGTTGCTCAATTTGATATCGCTAAGTTTGTTAATCCAAAATTCGTTAAAGTGTTACAATATATGATGTAGCTAATAAAACAAATTCCAAATTTGGGCTTCCAGATACCCATATTCGGATAGAAACGTTCCATATTCAAAATTGGATGGCAGTAGGTACCGTTGTTTTATCACAATGCGAGAAACATACATACATTTATACAGATTCTTCATAAATTAATTTCTTAAAATATAATACAGGACTCTAATATTTGGTGACAACAATTTGAGAAGTGAAGTGACATTTATAGTGAACCAACGCAAAATGCCAAACGAAATTAACATATGTTAATTTGTATATAAAATACCATTTGCTGTTTGCTCTCATTGAAAATTTACGGATTCGAGAAATTTATAACACATGCTGGCAGACACAAAAAAATTATGTTACCAAGCAATTGCATGATTTTCTGTCTATGGCGATATATGTATTTTCTTTTCCTTGGACTTATAGTCTAAAATTAAATAGAGAAATTTTCAAAATACAGTGAAGTTTTACTCGGAAACCACCTTTAAGTGACTAATTCTGAAAACATAATTAAGTAACAATAAAGAATATACTTGTTAATGATAATTTTTATGGCAGTCGTTCCCTTAGAAAATTAAAATTATCTTAAACTTACATTGCTCATCGGAGATTTTACTGTATATTATTAATTCTGTATATTGCTGCATACTGTTATTATAAACTGTTTATGCTGCATAATATTACAAGCTGCACATTCTGTATGTTATTATACTGTCTACTACTACACTGTTAGTGTAATACCTAATTTAAATACTTGGAAATTTATATCATGAAACTTAATGTTTTATAATTAGGAACTAAATAACTGATTTAGGATTATATGTGGAGTATTAGCGTTTTGGAAAATTATTATAAGTTACTTCCGTATTAGTATCAATTTTTTAAGTTTTACTAATATATATAGTTTCGAGATGTAGTTGAAAATTACTGTACAAAGGCTTTCTTTTACTGGAATTATCAACTTGTTGTAAGTAAAATATTTTATGATGTTGTAAGGTTTATTTTAATTTTATAACAGTTATTTTAAGGTTATGCACCTTTCCTATCTCTTCTGGCTTCAGCTTACAATTCCTTACCAGAATGTATTTTCAGAAACCCATTTAATGCAAATGAGTAAGAGTAGTATATAAGTCGATGCTTCACTGACTTCGTTAGAGAGCCAGAGTTTCAGACCAGCGCGCGTTTGCCTTTGGGCTACGTCTCTCTCTAAGCTATTACTACGCTCGTCCTTATTTCAGGACCTTGACAGCTTCACCTACTTAATTGAGATTTAGAGGCCAACTACTTAGTATCCTGATAGCTTTGGCTATATACTTTTAGCTAAGCGTTAGTTAAGCTTTGAGTCCTATTAATTTGAGTTCACGCCCAAGTGGAGGCTTTCCTGTGCGCTCTGAGATAGAAGCCGACTGTGTTTATCCCTATTTTGAGAAATAAAGGGTAATTAACCCTTCTTGGGTCTTTAACACTCAAGCGAATACTCGCTTATGGATGTAAAAAGGTTCCTACATTTAGCTGTTAAAACTCTCTGACCAGCCAGGGTTTTTGCGAAGAAAGCACAAATTTCCCAAAACTACTATCAGAAAAATTTATTTTTTTGATTTAATGTAAAAATTTTCTGTCATTTTAGACCTTGATTTATGTACTTTTAATATATTGCCTTAATTTCTTTAACATATTTTAATATGCACGTACATATACGTTCGTACAGATATCACAAAAAATATTCAATAAACATTTCACGCTACGTGAAAGATATATAAGAATTCAGAATGTGTAATATTTGCTCTTATATTTTGACGAATCTCAGAACTTGTCACATATAGTATTTACTTAATCAAATGACAAGCTCTGCATTTTTGTAAATATTCAATACATTTGTTAAGAGGTAATTATAATTGTTTTCGTCATGTATTCGCACAAATCACAGATTTAAATCATCATCATATCACTAAAATAACAAAAATGTGTAAACAATATAAAATATTTTTCGTAATCAAGAACACTTTCGATATGCATTCACAAACAATTTATTAATAGTTTTCAATTACATTTTACAGAATTCACAAAAACAACACACACAGCTTAAGGATTGCACTAAAAACATATGGAATAATAACAGTCATATTAATTAAACCATCAGTCAAGCCTGAAATTAATTAAATACTTTAGGTTATTTACTTGAACATTAAGATAAAAACATCGTGAAGATTCAAGCTTAATTTTAAGTCATAGCATAACAATAAAGCATATTTCGAGATGTATACTCAACGAAAAAATAAACAAAACTAAAAAGAGGGCGACACTTCTATATCTCCCGTTCTACTGTGCCGATTGATAAAATTTAAATTGCATTTTTCAGGTCTGGTAAGTGCGGCTTAGAATATGTATTTAATTTATGTATAGCATTGTTCTAACATAGGTATTTTGATATAAAATTGGAATTTTTTTGAAACAACATACAAATAATTTTCATATTCCGATTTTACGGTAAAACTTATGACAAAGTGTCAAGTTTTGCAAAAATTGCACCAGTAGTTTAAAAAAAATTAGTTCTTAAAATTTGAGGTCCTCACTGCTAATTGAAATTTGGTATATATTTATTAGTACATCTTTCTTTATTAAACTTACTTGATTTTTTCTTTCACAGTTCTAAATTAAGGCTCAATCTAAATAAAATTCTCCGATATTTTCTGATTTATCTTTAAAATTTTTTATTTTTAGTGATTTTTACAAACTTTTCGAAACGATTTTGCATTATAAACTATAAAATTTTTACCATCGACTTAAAGTAGATGTATTTCCAAGCATACCTACAAACAATTAGAATGCTTTTCGCAAAATTTCCTAAGATATATTCGAATTTTCATATCGGCGCGTTTTGGCATTTGGCATCTTTGTTTTGAGCACTAATAACGCCAGATCGTATTCACTGATCTAAAATAACAACTATGATTGAAAAATGTAATATAAAGAAAGTGATCTGAAAGTTTAAACGATGTACCATTTTTTCCGCTCGTGCATGATGGAAGGAAAACGAAGATAGGTTACCACAAATTAAGAATTTCGGCAAGTAAATTATTCTTGGCGCAAAGTGAAAAAAGAGAGTCAAGATAAATTTTTGAATATCTTGGTAAGTGTCTCTGCAAATTCTACTAAATTCAGTATTTATGCCTAATTTTGAGCTGTAGAATCGAAATATGGAAAAACATGGGCATGTCATTTCAGAAAAAGTCTGATTTTGTGTCAGAACACCTATGTTAGAACAATGTTATGTGTAAATCTAATGTATATCCTAAGTCAAGCTTTGGAGACATGGAAAACGCAAGTTAAATTTCGTGACCCATTAGAACGTGAGACATGGAACTGTCTCAGTTTTCTGTGCAGAATATACAGTTATTGCCATGCATTAAACTTTCTATTGTGCTTACGGAGAAGGACTGATAAACATCTGATTAAATTACGATTATTGCAAGATTTGGATATTTACATTGTTCACACAATAAAGACGTATTTACAAGTTAGCGTGGCGCCATTTTCAGACTTTGTGACCATAAATACAGAATTTATTGATAGAAGAAAATGGTTTCAGGGGTATGGAGCATGCATGATAAGAAAATTTAGACATCAACAAGAAACATAACATGTTTTCTTTTCGATTCATACTAAATTACTTTAATTACATTAAATTATCAGCATAATATGACATAGCAATTTAATTAAATTACTAACGCATCAGGATTAGTAACATGAATGATTTTTAATTGCTGAAAATAAGATTCCATTAAGTCTCTACCATGCATCATTGGCTGCACATAACTAATTTCGGAAGGTAGAAATTTCATCATTACAATAATTGCTTATCATTTATTATAAAAAATCCCATATTTTATGTATTTTATTCCAAAACAATAACAAAATCAATCTTATAAATCTTAAATTATCTTGAACATTATAACATTGGAAAAGAATCTGCGTTGTAATGCTGGTTTTGCTAAAGGTAATTGCCCTCTTTTTTACCCTTAACTATTTATTTGCTAAGGTAAACCATATTAAAATATAGTAACACACTTGTTTCATGAAAACGCAAACACTTTGGTATTCCTGTAACTACATTAAAATATTTTATTTAATAAATAATATAAAGGAAATTATTTGAAAGAATAAGCGATGCACCATTTTTTCTGCTCGTGCGCAATGAAAGAGAGAGGAAACTAGGTTACCTCAAATTAATAATTTCGGCCAGGGAATTGTTCTTGTCGCAAACTGAAAAAAGTGTTTGAAGATAAATATTTGAATTTCTTGGTAAGTTTCTCACCAAATTCTGCCAAATTTGGTATTTATGAGTAATTTTGAGTTGTAGAATTGAAATATAGAAAAACATTGGTATGTCATTTCAGAAATAGTAGTTTCATGTAATAACTTTCTTTTGTATTGAACAGGTGTAAAAGTTTTTCTGATTGCCTTGGGAATGTTTTTTTGCATTCATTTTAATTGGCAGTGAGAGACGATGGGACTTCCCGTTTGTAAAGAGGCGCTTTCAAGGACAGCACGTTTTTTTAAGTGATAAGCTAGAGAGAAAAAAATGGATGTCTAAAACACTACTATCAAACATTATCTTTTGTTTGAGTACGATCTTGAACACAGTAGGGAAAAAGCACGTCGTCGAAGATATGTGGCATTTATGACAGTAAAGATATGGATAATTAAGCTTTTGAAGCTGGTCGTCGGATAAAAGGCAGCCCGGAATGACAGGAAGGCTAAAGTACCTGACAAGAACCTGCCATTTTAGAGGGATGAAAATTAATGAAGATGGTACCAAATCAAACAGAACTTGTAGCAGCTGCCCCGAAACGGCGCTTTCTCCAGAACACATCTTCACCTGTCCGCAATATTTGTAGCTCTGCCAAGCTTGGGAAAATTTCCTTTTCAGGCAGAGCTGTATAGTGAAAAGATTGGGGAACTGTGATTTCCAGGCATGGATCCATTTGACTTCTCAAAGGACACCAACCAAACAAACAATCAAGTGATGACCCGTGAAGTTATTGAGGGCGACAACACAATTCTCTTGAGAATTGGAGAAATCATTCGGTTTCTTCTGGTTTAACTGACAACTGAAAGATGAATTCATGTCTTGATATTTGTAGTAAATGTGGACTCTTGGGTACCACATGAATTATCAGAAATTAACTGGGAGGAGAGCATGGATTATTCTTTCAAATCTTCTGAATTTTGCATGAAATGGTAATTGTTCATGGGAAATGGGATCTGTACAAGAATGCAAAAAATGGGGAATACCAGATGACCTCAAGACGTTAGAAAGATAAGGATGAATTGATTTGTTTTACATCTTTCACGGTAGAATCCGTCACGTGTTTCGCATCAAATGGTAATTAGTTATAAGAAACTGGTACTGTACAAGAATAACAAACCTTCAAGATTAACAACAAGATAATAATTACATTCACAAATGTTTTTTCCTAATTGTCTTGTAGATTTTTAACGAGTGATCTGCTAGAAGCTGTTACCATCGAATAAAACGTTGAATGGGATAGTGTAACGGCAACAGTTGGACCATCTTTTGAATGCTATGAAACAAAAATAAACATTGGCTGGGGAATCGTCAGGAAGTTGTATTCCGAATGTCAGCATATCACACTCTAACTATTCACCTGATATTATTCCAACAAATAATCAGCTCTTCCCAACGTTGCACAGATTTTTTGAGGAAAGGAATACTTGTAGCAAATCTTTGTTGAAGACTAAAAATTCATGTGTAATAAATTTGCAAAACAGAGGCAGCAAATTACAGAAAATAATGGCGTACGTATTAATGAATGAATACAGATTGAAAGCCAATAAATTATAGTTCTTTTAACAAAATTGCGTAAATTTTACTGTCATCCAATATAAAGAAAAAATTTTACTTTCATCGTTGCCCGCGGAGCCAGCCAACGTTCACAAATTCGAAAAGGTGAATTCGTCACAGAAAAGCTCTTTTTTTGACAAGTAAAGAATTTCAGTTCTTTGGACGAAGTCATGCACACTCAAGTTCTGTCCTCCAAGGTCAACGCCAGTCTTTCGCATCGTTCTTCTTGCCACGGGAAAAGCTTCTGCTAAAATATGAAAGCATTGGACAGCGGTGAGCCATAAATTACCACGGGCCCATGGCTGCCACACTCTAAAGCCACATTTTTAAAATTTATATTGATAGATAATTTCCTGTAGAAGTTGAGTTTGTAGGTTAACTTATTATGCTTGGAAAGTTCACTAAAGTACAAATTCTTGTATGAAATTATTACACTCAGTTACATTCACTACATGATTACATTATTACATTCAGTTACATTTAACAGTTATTTGCTTATAATCATTAAATTCAAAATTACGTGCATTTCTTAGAAGTTATACAGTAACAACAATTATAATAAGTAATTCAGATACCAAAATCCGAACACAGGATTACATTTCATTTCATAATTAATTTTCATAACCTGAAATAATATCAGGAATGAAGAAATCATTTTGCTCTTGCAAAGGATGTAAGTGTTCTCCCATACGCTAAAAAAAGAGAGAGAAAATCTTAATAGATTTTAAACGAAATTATTTGTATCTTAAAGTTAAGCATTCTTAAGCCTGTTTTATTGTCTTCACTCTCAAAACTGAATTATCTTAAATTTTCACGTCATTATGATGGAAGTTTATTTGTAAATTACGTATCTCTTTAACAGCAAATTCATAACACAGTTAATGCAGTTAATATCATTATTTGCATGCAACATGCTTTTATGACCATTACAGTTGTCTTTTAATTGACACCTGAAATTGCAATTAACCCTTTTGCGACGGGAAGCGCAAAAGCGCGCTTATCGCTGAGGCTGGCAGTCTCTTTCGCGACTGTCTGTGCAGGGCCGGAAGGTTTTTTCCTATTAAGCCCAAATCCATGAAGAAGCAAAAAACGCACACATTTCCCGGCCAGCTGCATACCAGAGCGTTTTGTCGTCATATAAACTTCGCGTTTCTATAGCCCTTCGAATCCATTTTGTATTCTTTTTTGCTACTATGTAGAGTCTTTTAGGGTTACTATGTGAGTTTTTGTTACGGTTTGAATTGCTTTTATTTCGGAAAGCCTTCAGCTTACTTATATATCTTATACGACTTCAGTTTATTATGGCGACCAAGCGTTTTTTATCAGACGAATAATAAATGACTCAATTAGGGATATGAATGAGAATGGTAGTTCATTTCCTAAAGAGTTAGAAAGCGGTCTTTCTAGTGATTCTCATATTAGCATTTTGTCAAAGAATGAGCTCACTGAGTGTCTGTCTTCCAGTTCACGCGAAAGATTTCATTTTTTGTTAACAGACTTGCTTGCATTTTTTAACTAATTTTAAAATTTGTTAATGTATTTTATCAATTAAAACTTTGGAATAATTTCAATGGTGCTTCCGAAAATTATTTTTAAAAGTGAACGAATTTTTTATATATATTTTCATATAAAGTAAAGGGAAAAGATATTTAAATGCTAATTTTAACATATATGATAGCTTAAAGCATGCCGTTAGGAAAAATTCCTTTCCCCTTATGTTTATATAATCAAAAACCATCTGTATGTGAGTCATGCTACTACATGCATATAATACATGAACATAATAATATAATTATAAGAGCATAATAATACTTAATAAAAAATATTAATACAAAATACATAAAAATAAATAAATGGTGCATGAAGATATATTCATAGTTTTTATTGGCCATGAGAAATTCTGGAATATGAAAGCGTATTGATTAATAGTCTTTTCAATGCTGGACCATGCAGCTTTATTACAGAGCGTATTCTCTGTCCAAACCGTCCAGTGTCTCTCATTTTGAGTAGAAGGTCAAATCCGCATGTATCTGAAAACATATGGACCTACAGTGCCATCTTGTGCCAAAAGTTATAGTTTTTAAAACGTTCCAGGACACTGGCACAAATGGGTGATGGCCGGGGGTGAATGAGAAAACGCTCTGGCACGCTAGCGTGTCGGCCGGGAAACGAATGCGCTTCTCGCTTTCATGTGCATGTGAAGTCAGCGCGAAAGAGTTAATAGTCATAAGACCTTTTAATTTTGATATGAAATGATTTGTCCAGATATGTATGAAGGAAGTTTCAGATTAAACACTAATCATTTGAAAGTAAATAACACATTTTTGCAAGCATCCATTACTTGAGGGTGACAATATGGTTTGCTGATCCACAAAATGATTTTTGGGTCCTAGAGCTGCCTCTGGTATATCCTGTCTGCGTCAGAGGTCCTATTTCAATCGAATGTGGATCCCCTCTCAGACATGTGCTGAAAGGCCCGAAAGTGTCTTTGAAGGCCTGCTGAAACTTCAGCGACATGAGTTGATACAGAATTGGATTAACGGTCGCACTCAGGTAGTAGCTCACTCCAGATATATTGGTGATGACGGTATAAACCGTATGGAGGAAGGGTGTAGGATCGGTGACGTAGGTTGCCATTAGTCGCTGGGCGTGGAAAGGAGACCAGCACAGGAAAAATGAAACTACGACAGCAACTGAAAAATAAAGAAAAGCATTTCAATGAAGGTGTTATTAAATTACCAATTGTTTTTAAATCAATTGATATAAAATACTACTTTTACAGAATAGTAATAATTATTTAGTCAAATCACTTTAATCATAAAATTATATCTAAATATTACAGTACTATATTTACATTCGTGTGTTTTCTTCTAACGTTTTTCAGCACAAAGATTTAAACTTTTTTTAAAAAATTCAGGTAATTTTCCCCTTTCTCAAACTCTTCAGTAATAGACCCCCATAACACAAGACATCCTCAGGATATCCTATTTAAGTCGCAATGTCCCGAGAAACAGTTAGGATATCCCGAGGATGTTTTTCTGCTATGTGGGGAACATTCTTGTTCTTGTTGTTGTTGTGACTTATCTCACTTGTCTGACAGTAACATAAGAATAAGCCCACGACATTAATCGTGGCAAGGAGTGCAAGACTGTGCCTGTCGTTCGCATCATACAGGTGTCAGTACGATTTCTCTCACTTCCCCCCTCATTTTGATGAAGAGAACCGCAGAGAACGGGTACAAGGATCTCCCACCCTCTTCCCTTACCATCAACGGGAGGACTTTTGATTCGCGGCAAACTTAGAGTCGCACTCCCATGCCGCACGGACACTATACATTTACAAATGTCCATGCGTTCTCCGAGATCAGAACCCGGACCCTTCGATACGGCAGTCAGCGTCAGTAACCCCTATCCAGGTTGAACGGCACACCAACCTTAAGTTTTGAAATAGATTCCTCCACGTAGTAACTGTTTAGGTCTCACTAACTGATTTGCCTCCGGATTTTGCGTGCATAGACTCTGGCTAGAGTAATAGAGAAGAGCTTCAAGAAAACGGATACATCAATTGTTCATGACAGTTCTGTAAATCATTGTACAAAGGAAGGTAGCCTGAATTGGGAGAGAGACGATGGTTTACAACTTGCAAGCCGCAGCAGAAGATACAGACGACAGTTGCTGCTGCACTACAGGGTATTTCGGAACTCATAGGCGAAAACTTAAGTTGTGAAGAAAACATCTAAACAATTTTCACCCTACAATACCTGGCAGAGACGTAAATTGCTAGGCGTCGCTGTAATGGAAAGCATAAAGCGCAAGTTTTCTTACTCACTGTCATTTCTAGCATGGATTTCAGAAGGCATGTCGACGTACAGTAATCAAGAGAAAGAAGGCATGTATTTTTTTATGTATGTCCTTGGGAGTGGGAATGCTCTGGAAGCCTAAAGACTTTGCAGGTAGCGTTTCCTGAGAAGAAACGTGCCAGACTGAAAAACGTTCGAGCGATTGCATCGGTACCTGTGCGAAACGAGATCTTTGTCATCGGCAATGCATAGTACATGCACCACAAAATATCGCAGATCTGGAGCGACAACTGATGAATGCCTGGCAGAATGTATCGCAGGATGACATTAGGAACCTCTACCACTCCTTGCCTCGACGAACTCAAGCATGCATTGCCGCCAGAGGCAGTTCGACCATCTACTAATTTGAACACTCATTGGGTGACTGTGAGCCGTGAACAGGAACTATGATCTTGATTTTTTAATCATTTTATTATCTGTGTTTATGCTATACACGTATTCAGTTTCATCAAAAATAATCACTTCCTTAATGGTGCTTATCAGTTTGCAATTTCTTCTTATGGGGCTTTATAAAAGATACTGTTTATGTGCCTCCACTACCAGTTACATTAGCCCAACTGAAGATTCGCATGATATTAGCAATGGATGCAGATATGGTTGCAAACGTTTGGGCGAATTTGGCTGTCTTATAGACATACGCGGTTCAGTAGCGTAGAGATTGAACGCCTTTATTCTGGTTTGTAAAAAAAAAATTATGATTAACCATGTAATGTAATCTTAAGTTTCCATGTTCAATATTTTTTTAATGTACTCATTTCCAATATGGTGATTTGTTTTGAACATGCTGTATAATAGTCCAGAAATACGCCTACTACAGAATCACACTGAAACATTTTCAACCAAAGGATATTTTTGAAGAAACCTTTGGTAACCATTTTGTGCTGCTCAAACTCTTTCCTGATTTTTTTCGCGAGTTGCTATTAAACTTTCCATTTCTTAAAGATTAAGATTCCTTCTTGCTCATTTGTTTGTTACAAATGCTAAAAGGTTGTCATGGAAACACGGCCATCATCACAGATCCAAGTTACTTTGTATTGAAACTTCTTTTCCGTTTTTAGGTGAGATAATTAAAATCACGATAACATACTTCAGCTTTATTCAGATTTTTAAGAACTAAAACTTATCCTAATATGTCTTAGTATTATTTAAAACTTACATAAAAATATCTTGGTATTTTTTTAATGAAAGAAAGATTTATTCCCTAACGATTTAAATAATATATTCATTCTCTTGCAGCGCCTAGTAAACTATTCTTTTCATTTCCAAAATATATCAATAAAATTATTATATCGATTAAACTATCGATCGTACTTTTTTATTTCATTGATATTAAGATTATATGAATCGTTTTAAATGCATATAAATTAGACCTTATTCTTACTTCTTCCTTCAGGGGCAGATTTATAAAGGGAAGCGCCACCTTACTTGAAGAGTTCAGTTGAATTGGTTAGAGAGTAGACAACAGCGTGTGCTTTATCTTGGTTTGAACAGGTAGAATTTTAATACTATTTTCTTTTGTGAGTAAAATCCTTTTTCAGTATACATTTTAGTCTACTTTTCGAGTAAAATACTTGATTTCATACTATATATGTTTCTGGTGAGTTAGTAACCTTGATGATTACTTGCCAGAAATGCAGTTTATACGGGATACTGAAGTACCTGGGTTCAAATCCCGGAGAAGGCATGGATGTAAATTATCCTTCTCTTCTCAGGAGGTAACGGTGAGCCCCTTCAGGTGCCTCCATAATAAAATGACCACCGCATCTGGCCTTAGTAATGGCCAAACCCTAAAATGGCTAGTTTCCGCCATAAGAAAACGTTTAGACAAGAACTTGTAAAATAAAACTGATAAGGTCGGTTGGAAAGAGGTTTTCTCTCTTTTTTGTGCATGCCTTAGTGGTGTAACGGTTAGCACATTCGGCGCGTCTTTAGGGGTCCAGGTTCGAGAGCTGTCGAGAGCATCGCTCGTTTTTCATATCTCCTGCTTTAAAATAATAACCTAATAATTCTACAGTGCCACCCGAACTAAAAAAAGGTGATGGATGACGATATTTTACCACCAGGATTTTGCGACTGGGTCCCCTAATCCCCAGTCGTCTTTTAATATAAGGTACCGGAAATAAGCGCAGCCCAACCCACCTAACTAAACAAGTTGGTCTTATGGTCATAACAGGCCAAGCAACCCGTTATGAGCACGCATCCTGTTTAATACGTAGCGTATTCGGAAACTAAGTACCGTTTCATTCTAGCGCCGTCGCAGCCCTGTGGTAGGCGTCCCGCGCATGCGCACTAGTCTTTCTTGTTCACTGTCTTTCAATTGTCGCCATTTTGGTTGCTCTATGTTGTGTTTTCAGTTTACTGTGCACATTCAAAATGTTTAAGACAATTAGTTCTCCCGCTGATTGTGAGATTCGTGCCGTGATTAAATTTTTGAACGCGAGGAATGTTAAACCGGCCGAAATTTATCGTCAAGTGACAGAAGTTTACGGTGAATACGCGATAAGTGATGGAATGGTGAGAAAGTGGGTAAGAATGTTTAATACAGGTCGTACAAATGTCCACGCCGAGGCTCGGAGTGGTCGGCCTTCTGTTGTCACCGATGATTTGGTAAGGAAAGTTGATGAAGCAATTCATGAGAACAGACGCTTCACAATGACAATTCTTTCAGAGGCATTTTCACAAATTTCACGTACTGTTTTTTTCGAAATTGTGTCCGACCGCTTGAATTATGGCAAACTGTGTTCCCGAAGGGTTCCAAAAATGCTCACTGATGTTCACAAAACAAAGCGACTTGGTAGTGCTCTGACATTTCTCACGCGGTACAGTGATGAGGGAGAAAACTTTTTAAACCAAATTGTGACAGGTGATGAAACTTGGGTGTGTCATTTCACACCAGAATCGAAACAACAATCGATGGAGTGGAGACACACTCATTCTAAGAAAAAACAAAAGTTCAAAGTGACAATGTCATCACAAAAAATCATGTGCACTGTCTTCTGGGATAGGAAAGGCATTTTGCTTACTCAATTTCTTCCCAGAGGTGAAAACATTAATGCGGCACGATATTGTGAGACTTTAACAAAACTAAGGCGTGCCATTCAAAACAAACGAAGAGGAATGCTCAGTAAAGGAATTGTGCTGCTCCATGACAATGCTCGGCCCCATGCTGTTGGTGTCACTCAATCGTTAATTCGACAGTTTCATCGGGAGAAGTTCGATCACCCGCCGTACAGCCCGGACTTGGCGCCGTTCGACTATCACTTGTTCCTGCACATGAAGCGCGAGCTTGGTGGCAAGCGCTTTGAATCTGACGATGACACGAAAAATGCTGTGGAGTCGTGGTTATCGAAACTGGCGGGAAGTTTCTTTGACGATGGTATACAAAAACTGGTCACCCGCTATGACAAGTGTTTGATCATTGGCGGAAACTATGTTGAAAAATAGTTGAAGACATGTATTTTCATGTAAAAATAAAATTCTATTCGAAAAAATTGTTTTACTATTTTTTTTTTCAAAACGGTACTTAGTTTCCGAATACGCCTCGTACAAGGTACAAAAGACAGGAATACGACTCGTTCCACCTGGTCAAAAAACATACCTTATGATCTTGTTTGAGTCGCTCTAAGTTCATTGCAAAATAACAAATCCCATCACAAAACCAGACTCAAGGACAATCAAAACACTAAAACGTTACGTTTAGAGCACGTTAGAGTTACGTAGGCAAGTTAGAGTAAATTATAGCCGAAAATGCCAATTGAAATAAAGATGAATATTATTTAATCTGCCTCGACTGCCAAGTTTACTGTTCATTACGTTCTCAACGTTCTATGGTCTACGCCAATAATATTGCAAAGTCATTTTAATTACATATATATGTACATTGCGCGAGAGGGGGGAACGGAGGACAGTTCTATATCTCCCGTTCTGCTGGGATGATCGACGAAATTCAAATTGCGTTTTCCATGTCTCGAAAAGCGCGACTTACGATATATATTAGATTTATATATACCATTGTTCTAATATAGGTATTTTGACCCAAAATTGGATTTTTTCTGAAATGACATGCCAATTTTTTGCCATATTTCGATTCTAAGACTCAAATTATGGCAAAGTGCTAAGTTTTCTAAAAGTGGCGCTGGAGTAGTTTTTAAGATATTAGTTCTCAAAATTTTATCTCCTCCATATTAATTGAATTTGGTGTATATTTATAAATATCTCTTCTTTTATTAAATTATTTGAGTCTTCGTTTCGCATGAGAAAATTTAGGTTCATTCCAAATAACGTTCGTCCATTTTGTATGATTTATTTTTAAAATTCGTATTTTTAAATAATTTTTATAAATTTTCCGATAACATTTTTGAATTATAACCTATAAGAGCCTCTATATTTCTAAGCCCCTGTATTTCCCCTATATTTCTAAAAATGCCTGCAAAAAAATTAGATTTTCTTATTCAAATTTCCTAAGATATAGTTGAATTGACATAGTGGCTCGTTTTGAAATTTGACACATTTTTTGTAAGCGGTAATAACTGCAAATGTGGTTTACGCACTTTGTTAAAGTTATTTGAAAGTACGAAAGATGACTTCTTTTCCGGTCGTGTACAATGAAAAAAAAAGGAACAGAAAATAGGTTTCTGCAAATTAAGGAGTTCGCGAAATGAATTATTCTTGGCGCAAAACTGAAGAAAATGCGCCAAGATAAATTTTTAACTTTCTCCATAGATGTCTCACGAAACATTACCAAATTTAACGTTTAAGCATTATTTGACTCATGGAATCAAAATATGAAAAAAAAATTGACATGGCATTTCAGGGAAAGTTGTTTAAAAGTACCTCTGCTAGAACAATACTATATATAAATCTAATACATATCCTACGTCGCGCTTTCGAGACATGAAAAACGCAAGTTGAATTACTTTATTCGTCCCAGTAAAACGGGAGATATAGAACTGTCCACCGTGTTATTTTTCGCAGTGTACGATTTTTACTGCCAACTGCAAAAAAAGAGGGAAATGTACAATTAGATGTTATATCAATCCCATATATAAAATTTCAACGTTCTACAGCTAATCGTTTTGAGTTATGCGAGACATGTATCTACGTACCTACCTACCTACCTACCTACATACATACATACGTACGTACATATGTACGTCACGAAAAAATCCCTTCTAAATTTAATTTGAAGAAACGAGTCCTTCATTCTCTCCGTACATACAGATGTCTTACAAAAAATCGTTCAAATGGATTCTGAAACGGTGGAATTGGATAGTTCCGTACAAATATGATACCCGAAAATTTTCGCGATTACAATAATACCTTTACTTCATACAATGAAATAATAAATGAAACTTACATTTGAACTATGAGAATGACGTTTGCAAAAACGAATGAAGCATATACACTCAAACCTGTTTTTGTGCGGTTTTGTTTTATTTGTGCGTTTTTTTTTGTCCGATTTATTTTTTGGTGTGCGGTATACGAAAATTTCAATCAAATTGGAACATAATTGAGAAGTTATCAGTTAAAAAGAGGAGCTTCAACTTTGTATATCTGGCTGGCGAGACATATACAAGCATCCAGTGAAACAACAGTTGTAGCAAAAACTGATCACCGACTACATGGTAACTTAAAACAAAAGTCAATTCTAAACGACCCTGACTCTTTTTTATAGTTACCCGTGAAGTTTTGTTGGATTATTTTATCCAGTTTTTTTATGCTGTTCCTATCTATGCAGAAACAACATGTTCAGTGTATATGAGCTCTCTGCTGAAGAATATACTTCTATTCACAGACTGGGGATCTCCTCCCCCCCCACGTTTGTTTTGTACTGCCAACTGCAATGAAAAAGGGAAATGCATAACTAGATGTTATAGCAATCCCATATATAAAATTTCAGCGTTCTACAGCTAATCGTTTTGCGTTATGCGAGATACGTATCTACCTACCTACATACGTACGTACATATAGACGTCACAAAAAGTCCCTTTTAAATTTATTTTTAATCCGTTTTAGAACTCAGTTTGAAAAAAGAACTCTTTCATTCTCTCCCTACACACAGACTTACACACAGACTTCTGACAAAAAAATCGTTCAAGTGATTCGGAACACGGTTAAAATGGATAATTCTCTACAAATATGACTCCCGAAAGTTTTCGTGATTGCAATACTACCTTTACTTCGCGCAATGAAGCTCGCTGAAGACGCAACTGAGATGCATTAACGCAGCTGGAAGTTGGTAAAAAAAAGAAAACTCAATTTTCTTTACTAAAATCTCAGATTTTATAGTTTTCAAGAAGATTGCTTTGTTAATTAAAAAGCGCATAGTTACTTAGGTCAACAATCGTGCAGTGACTTTCACAAACGATCTCTCACTACGAAAAAATAATCGCAGGAATGACCATAATTGAATTAATAGCATTAACTCTTCCGCGGTTGGCGAGATAGGCATTTCTTTCTTCCCAAATATGCGGGATATCTGTCAGTCGTAAATATGTAATGTGCCTGGGTTCGTTTGCGCCCATTGCGGTGCGTAACTCGAATGTGAGCTGAACTCTTTAATGACCGTCAAAAAGTTAAAAAAGAATGAGTAAAGGACTATTATAAAATTCCAGCATTACTTTGCACTATCGCGAACTATTTCGTAGTTATCAAACTACAGGTGCTATGCGAAATAATGTAAATTTTTTTCAGTGGCTGCATTTTCCTTCCCTCCGGGGATTCCATGCGTAGTCTCCGATATGCGGATTCTAAATCATTTCTATGACTCTTTCTCTCACAACCACACATCCACACACACACACAAAGAAATCTGAAAGGTTTCAGATTTTAAATTACTTCCAAAGGTCTTTTTTTAACATTTTGTGAGTTACCATTGCTTATTAAATATCATGTTCTTCGTAATTAAACCATAAAATTCATTTCAACAGTAATATCGCAAAATAATTTTAAAATGAGCCTATCTTTAGAATTTCCGATGCACAGTCTCACGCGCTGTTGATTTAGAATTTATGCACAGTCTCACGCGCTGTTGATAAAAATGTTTTTTTTTTTTTTTCTGTACAACGTTGCCATGGCTCGCTTTGAAATCCTTCAGTTTGTTACTAAAAAATTCGTTAACGTTTTACAAAATATGAAATCGATAATAAAACAAATTCCAATTTGAAATTTGGACTTTCAGATGCCCATATTTGCAGTAGGATGGCTCTAGGTACCGTCAAAATTGGATGGCTCTAGGTACCGTTGTTTTATCACAATGCGAGAAACATACGTATATTTATGCAGATTCTTCATTATTTAATTTCTTTAAATATAATACAGTGCGCTAATATTTCGTGGCAACAAAAGTGAAACGCGCATTCAGAGTGATTCAAAACTCAAAATCGCAAAACGAAAACAATAGTCCTTCAGCGACAAAGCCCCTCTGAAGTTAAAAAAAAAATTGAAGGGTTTCAGATTTTAAATTACGACCAAAGGGGAGTTTTGTAACGTTTTGTGTGTTACCTTTATTAATCAAATATCATGTTCCTCGCTCTTAAATTATAAAATTCAGTTCAACAGCACTATCGCAAAATAATTCTAAAATAAGTATATCTTTAGAATTTCAGATACACAGTTCCGCGCGCTTTCGATAAATAGGGCTTTTTTTTTTTCGTAGAGTGTTGTCATTGCTCGCTTTTAAATCTTTTGAATTTGTTCATCGAAAATTTGTTAAAGTTTTACAAAATATGAAATAGGTAATAAAGCAAATTCCAAATTTGGGCTTCCAGAGGCGCATATTCGGAATATGGAAATGTACGTAATTCAAAATTGGATAGCTCTAGGTAACCGTTGTTTTATCACATTTGGAGAACTATATATACATTTATGCAGCTTCTTCATTATTTAATTTCTTTAAATATAATACAGGGCTGCAAGATTTAGTGGCAACAGTTTGAAAAGTGATTCAGACTTTTAATGTTATTTCGGAAAATCGCAAAATGAAAACTTTAATCCTTCAGGAACAAAGCCCGCTTGGACTAAAAAAAAAAATTAAATAAGAAATGTACTATCTTTAAGGCTTTTTTCTTAATTTCTCCACTTGTTCCCTAAATTAAATTTCAATGGCAATGTCAAGCATGTGCTACAGTGATAAAATGCTATAAAGTCATGAAGTTTTCAGTTTTATGATTTTTAAGAATAAACGTTTTATAAATTTGATGTCAATCCATAAATTGTGTTTAATGGGACAAACCAGTAACTCATTAAGTTTGGGAGATATAACCTTCAAAATCTTCGGACGAAGCTATGTCAGCGTAAGTTTGGGTTTTGGAAGTATAATTCCCATATTCGAATTGCGCTTACCTGCGGCCGAGCAGTGACGTCGCTGAACACTGGTACTTTGGTCCGGGTTTGGAATCCCAGGGAACGGACTGACTGCATGGTATTTTCGTCCCTTTCATCATGTGTTACATGTATATGAGCCAGCTTCCCTTAGAATGACCTCCACGAAGGTATCTCTTCTCTTACACAGGTATCCCTCGTGTGCTTTACATTAATTAAATGAAACAAGCAAACAAACCATTTCTGAATTGCTAAAACTGGAATCCTAATTACATTTCAAGATACAAATTTCTTAAATTGTAACTGCTGTAGTACAGTTTTCATAAAAAAATATCCTCAAAATTTCCCAATTTTCTTATCCATTCCTACGGCATAAAACATTTTCACTGTAATCGCAAAAAATTTCGTGAATCATATTTTAACGGTAATATTCATTTCGACTACTCTCAAATTCATCTGGACGAATTTTTTGCGTGTCGTCTGTACGTTTGTACAGCATAAGCAACTCATTTTCCCAAAATGGATTGTAAAATGAATTTTAAATAGATTTAAATGGAATTTTTTGGTAACGTCTATGCGTACGTATTTGCATACGTACGTATCTGTGTATGCATATATGTATCTCACATGACTCAAAAATGATTAGGCTTATAACTTTGAAATTTTGTATATAGAACTGCTATAACATCTAGTTCTGCGCCTCTTTTTCTTATTGCAATTGACAGCACTAAACGTTTGTACACACAGACACATATATATATACCCACATCCTAATCCAGCTTAAAACTTCTCCCTCGGCTTTTTTTCCGCAATCGTTGGTCGTAGGCATGTACCTCCAATTACAGAAGTGTTTTAAATGGCTGAAATTTTAAATTGTTGATAATTCTACAACTATTGCATGCACATTAATTAGAACACCAAAATCTTAACCTGTACATAAGAATAACACAATTCAGTCACTTATATATATGTATGTATACCCACACCTTAAACTGAATTAAAGTCTTTCCTCGGCTTTTTTCCGCAATCGTTGTCGTAGTCATATACCTCCAATTCCAGAAGTGTTTTAAATGGCTTAAACTTTTAAATCGTTGATAATTTTACAACTATTGCATGCAGATTAATTAGAGAATCAAAATCTTAACACCTGTACATAAGAATAATATAACTCAGTCATGTTTAAAGCAAAATATGCGTAATTTACCAATATATAAGTATAAAATATGTATATATATACATGTATGCGTATATATATATATATATACATGTAGTATATATATATATATATATATACATATGTATACATAAATACGTATATATATAAAACAATGTATAAATATGTATATATATATATATATACATGTTTGGTTGCTGCCGATTGCAATTAAAAAGGGAGGTTCACAAGTAGATATTATAGCAGTTCCATATAGAAAGTTTCAATGATCTATGGCTAATCATTCCTGAGTTATGCGACATATATACTTACGTACGTACGTATAGACGTGACAAAAAATCCTTCCTGAATCCATTTTGGAAAAAAGAGTCCTTTATTCTGTCCATACGTACAGATGTCACTCAAAAACATCATTCAAATGGATTCAAGATCGGTCAAAAGTGTTCCCGAAATTTTTCGCGCTTACAATAATTCCTATACAAGGGAATAACAATGCATGACGTAGCTTATAATAAATTAATTTTTCTAAGTGTTATACTCCTATCAAATACTTGGTTCTATAACCCTAAAAAATTAAAATTATCTTACACCGCACAAAATTCATTTTTTCCCTCATGACTAAACTGCCTCAGAAACTTGAAAACTTTAATCAGTAACCAGATATTTCTTAATATATTTCTTTGCTTTAGGAATTTCTCGGAGTTCAATTCTTTTATTTTAAAAGCGAAATGTCATCAGAAACATAGAACTAACATTAGGTTAAATAAAAATTTTGAGAAATAGAATGCTTGAGAGTGAAAGATGTTGCAAACCATTTGATAAACCCATTTATTGGCCCTTAAGCATACTTTAAAGTAAACACTTTTGAAAGGTATTATGACATAAAATTTTCAACTACTAAAAGCCCGGGTTGTAATCTCTTAAAATATCAGTTTATGAAATATATATTTAAAGAGTTTAAATGGAATATCATGCTTGTAGTTTTTAATGTCAGAAACATTTTTACTTTATCAACATAAGCATAGAGTTTCCTTCTCTCCCTGCTGCAACAAAGCGAATTACTGCAGATTAAATTATATAAAAATCTGCATTTAATCACTTGAAAACTTCGGCATGTAGACGATTATCATTTTGAAGGCTTTTATTATATTTCTAACTAACGCTATAAGGAAATTTTTCATTCCCCTCTGCGTATTCTCGTAGTCTAAGTATTTGAGCATACCCAGCCAACAATTGGAGAATCTTTTTAACGTTTCCCGCTGTACAGAAGTTTTCATAATAAATATTGTTACGTTTTCCTCTTAAAAGGTTCGCGGATTTGGAGTGAATAACGATGACACTCGATGAAGTATCGAAACATACTTTATTGGCCAGTATTTTTCAAGGCAGCTCCAAAATCCCGTTTACAGTCGTCGAAGAACTGCTATAAAGACGCTGAGACAATCAGTGACACAGCCTTTAGGCTATCAGGCTATAACGGTGAAGACGGCTTCACATAACGCAAGAGTTGGACCCCCGTCCTGGGTCTGCCTTTCAGGGTGAGCTTGTCCAAGCTCCTGAGACCCCCTCATCGGCGACGCAGACCCCACAGTCCCGGCCCGGCCCTATGAAAGGCAATGGGACAAGCAGTCCCCGCATCGAAACTATGAGGGCCAAACCCCCGACGACAAGGTCGGTGATCTCCGATCTAACTCCACCACAGCCAGAGGAACAGACACGACAGTACCAGTACGATCCCTGCCAAGCCTGAACCAACCTGAGAATAAACTCGGGCTCTAGTCCTGTGAAGACAACTTATATGCCCCCGTGGTTGAAACTAAGTACAGATCCTAGCCAGCACTTCCCAGGAATTCTCCTGAGTCAACCCCCGGGGGAAAAGACGGCTTCACAGCAAAGCACCAGAGAACAGTTCCCAACTCTGCTCGGTCGTTCTCGGAACTCCACGTGCATTCGAGTCTCTCCACGCTAAAACTCGCGATGCACTCGACGATACGCTAAGTACAGCTCCCGCCTGGGTTCAGTCGTTTCCGAAGTTCAGCACACTTTAAGATAAAACTCGACGATTCACTGCCTCACGATACACTAAGAGACTCGGCTCGGTGTCTCAGCAATGACGCTTAACTGAATCGTAACTGACTCGCCCTGACCTGACTGACTCGCACCGATTCATCTGACTCCCTCTCTGCGTAATAGCAGGGTTTATATAGCTTTTGGCTTGTGTTCGAGAACGTTCTGGGCTAAACCAGGAAGAATTCGTTGTAGAAGGTTCTCCATGCGTCTATAGCATATCGCCAATTTTATCGCCAAATGGGAGATTTCTCGCCATATGTGGCAACTCTACCTTCCTTTGTCCTTTTCTGGCAACCCTAAACCTGCTTTGCAGGGAAGCTATCTTACCGCGCCTGGACATTTCGTAACAATATTATGTTAAAATCTCATAAGAATTGAGCGGATAATAAGATTAATAAAATCACTGTTCTTTATTTGCAGGCTCAAATTAATTTGCTAGTTTTACTTCCTTTTATTCTTGAAGCTAAAAAGAAACTATATAAAAGTATACAAGTTTTTCCTCAAGAAACAATACAACAAAATAAACGAACTTTCTTGCGCAACTAAGATAATCTATGAGAAAATATGCGAGCCCCAAGAAAGAATTATCCGGTAGGAAAAATCGGTAGGTATTATGTACACTGCGAAAAAAAGGGTTTTAAAAAAAAGTCACCTCCGTATATCCTGTTCTACTGGGGCGATTGACGAAATTTGACTTGCATCTTTCATGTCCCGAAAGCGATACTTGAGATATCTATTGGATTTATATATAGCATTGTTCTAATATAGGTATTTTGACATGAAGTCGGACATTTTCTGAAATTAAACATGCAAATTTTTTTCCATATTTCGATTCTACGGCTCAAATTATGACAAACTGAAATATAAACATCGTTAAATTGTATTCGATGGCGGTCAAAATGGATATTTTCTTTGAAATATGGTACCCGAAATTTTTCATGATTACAATATTTCCTTTACTGCGCACAAAGAAGTAAAAGCTGTTGCTGCTGGATGTAAGGTTTTCCCTCGATTTTAAAATTTAGAAGTAGGAAATCGGTTTTATCGAAGAACAATTTATGCGATGCGAAAAACGATTTTAATATAATGGAAATTCTTGCTCCTAAATATATATGTAAAACATCTCAGATCATCATATGCTTATTAAATTTTTAATGACGAAAATGTGAAATATTTAATAATGCATAAGTGGTTGCATGGAAGATGTAAAGATGCAAAGATTAAATTTTTCTTTGAGGTGGGTTGGTGTTATAAGGAAAACTATTCCGGCTATTTATGTGTCTAACAAATTCAGTCTTCTTATAAGCTGAAATATTTTCTACTGCATTAATCTTATCGCTTGGAATAATTTGTTTTTGAAAGGTCACGATGGTGAAGTTTTGTAGTTAACATTCTTTTGCTAAAAGTAATTATAAGATATTTTTGGTCACCCTTTTTTTATTTAATATTTTATTACTATTATTTGTTTTATTTATTTACTTACTATTATTTATTTTATTTATTTATTACGTTATAAACTGCCATATGCAACATTTCAGTTTTTTAGTAAATTTATTACTTAACCGATGAGTAAAAAAACTTAACTGTTCAGAAATAGCTCTCAATGTCCTATTTACAAAAACTTTACTTAAAATATAATAGATTTGTTTATTTCATAAACTCTAGTCATTTATGTCTAGTAACTTAATGAAAATAATTAATTTGACATTTCTAAAACAGATAACGAATGAAACAACATTTTAGTGAGCTCCAATTTAAAAAAAAAAATGTGCATTTCAGCTCAAAATAAAAAAAATAATAAAAAAAATAAAAAAACTGAAAGCTTTCAGATTTTATAGGGGCTTTTTTTCATTAACACACACGCTTGTCGAGCATTCGGGCTATAGCCTATTTGGGCTATAAATATTTAAAAGCAGCATATCTTTAGAAATTCCCACAGACAGTCTCGCATGCTGGAAATAAAAATATTTTATTCCGTGCAGTGTTGCCACTGTTTGCTTTGTAATTATTGAGTTTGTTAATCAAAAATTCATTAAAGGTTTACTATTATGAATTAGACAATAAAACAAATTCTAAATACAAATTCGGACTGCCAGGCGCCTATGTTCGGGTGGATGACTACGTTATTCAAAATTTGATGATTCAAGGTACGGATTTTTTTCACAGTGCGAGACACATACAAGCATTCATGTAGATTCCTCATTATTTAATTTCTTTAAATATAATGCAGGGCCATAATTTTTGGTGGCAACAATTCGAAAAGTGGTTGAACGCATTTAGTGATTCAACGCAAAATGTCATTTCGAGAATAATAACCCTTCTGGTCTAAGCCCCTCTGGGCTAAAACGAAAAGGGAAAAGAAAGGGGGGAAAAGAAAAATTCAAAATTACGACACTTGAGGGAAATTTTTGTAACTGAATAAAATTTACTCTGTTTAGGAAATAATACTATCGTAACCTTGTAAGGTTTATGTATATTAATTCAATATCCTAAATTTGTAATTAATATGATCACTTCTATTTTCATCGGCTCTCACCAAAGTGCAAATTAGTAAATGCATACAGAAACAAATTCTTCAAAGTTACCAAAAAACTATTGTCAGCGATAGCTAAACTTCTCCGATTTATTTTAGCCTAGTATCCTTCTTCAATCGGCTTCAGCGTGAACCAACTTTAGCCATATTTACCTGAATCTGCTTTAGCCTTTTTGCTAGCCGTATTTGTTAGCGTGAATAACCTACATGAAACAAGGTTTACAGTAAGACTTTGTTATGTGAATTTATACTTAAATTGATTACGTTTGACTTTTTTTGTTATGTTAAATCCTACAAGAAGCTTTGAATTTGTTGCATTAATCATACAAACAGTGTAAGTTGTTAAACTGAAGCTTTGTTAAAAAGGTTTAATTTAAAACTTCTTCTCAGTTAGGAGTTATTTCTCTGGGAAAAAAATGCGGGGCGATAAATCGTCTGCCTGAATCTAGAATAATTTTAGAAATTTTCAGGTCATATAATGTATGTAATAATAATTTGAAGAATTTTTTCGCCGCAAGGAAGTCTTTTCTTTCAAACCATGTCCATTCCTATAAGCAGCCCCCTGCATCCTCACTTTCCTCATTAAGGCAACACAAAGCATACTCTCTCTCTCTCCACAGAAGGCGAAAAGATTCTTTATTCACAAGCTTTTTATTTATCTTTTTGGCATCTACAGCTTACTTACCTCTCATCCCAGTTTCTTGACTTTCCTGTCGAGGAATGGCCCAACATTTATAATCAATTGCAAAGCCAGATCTTTACATAAAAGTAGATAAAGTAGATTACCTTATTATTTATTATTTGTAATGAAACGAAATAATTTTTGACATACTAGTCAGTTTGCCTCTATTTCAGTGAACTAAAATATGGTATCGGTTGCACAGTTCATTTGTTTGTTCACAGAATTTTTAAAGCTGTGGGGTTTTACTTATTTAATCGAATGTTCAATCTTAGAACCCCACAAACAAGTGAATAATCGCTTTAAGTGTGTGAACAAACACGTAAGACGACTTAACAAGGATTAACTACTCTTTATTTCTTAGAATAAATACAATCAGTTCTTAACTCGGAGTATACAGCAAAGCCTCCACTTGGGCTTGAACTTAAATAATTATGAAATTAAACTAAACTAAGCTTAACCAAAGCTATCTGAAAGATATAGCCGAAGCTATCAGGATTCTAAGTAGTTGGCCGATAAATATTAATTAAATCGGCAAGCCACGCAACGGCCTAAAGTATGGCCGAGCGTAGTATCTAAGAGAGAACGTAGCCAAAAGGCAAACGCGCGCTAGTAAGGGAATCAGACTCTCTTTGTAGAAGTCGGTGAAGCATCGTCTTAAATAGTGCTCTTACTCATTTGCATTCACTGCGTTTCTGAAATTACATTCTGGTAGGAGATTGTAAGCTGAAATTAGAATTGATAGCATAGGTGCATTACTTAAAATAATTGTTAATAAAATTAGGATAAACCTTACATTGCAGTTCACTGAGTTATTAATAACATGTGCTTGGGAAATACTTTTCATATAGCTGACATACATAGTTTGCACGTTTTTAATTGCTTTCATTTTTGCTCTCCTCCATCTATATTCATCAACGTTTTAAGGGAAAAAAATCGATATCCAACATTGTTAAATACTATGCATGCGTAAATATCCTCCCCATATACAAATTTGTCTGTGGTAAACTGGAATACTGAATACCTTGTTGCATCGAAAGCCCAGTGGACAAAGAGATTTTTCCCAACAAGGTTTCAGCATTTTAAGTGTAAGCACATTTTATCGGATTTTAAACTAACTCATATTTTAAATGGCTATGGAAATTTTAGAAATTACCTGTTTCGTTTTGATATCGTGTCCAGTAGATTTTTGATTGCGGCGATGTTGGAGAAGATGGAGAATGTATCTTGTCACATGCAGGGTACAAGCGAATTCTAGAACTACATTTAAGGCGAGTTTAAAGCATCTCTCCTTTTCCGGTCTTCCTTTTTTTTCAAGTTACGACTGAAATGTAACTAAATTAAAATATTTATAAGGTATTTCTCCCGCTTTCTTCGCATGCCTTCGTGGTGTAGTGGTCTGCATGCTCGACGCGTAACCGAGAGGTCCGTGGTTCGATTCCCGACGAAGGCGTTGCTCATTTTTCATGTCTCCTGCTTCGTAATAACCTAATGTCTCTACAACTGGCGCCCGAACTAAAAAAGGTGGTGGACGATGATTCTCCATCACCGCGATTTGGCGACTGGGTCCCCAAAACCCCATTCGCCCTTTAAAAGAAGGTGTGTATAAGGTATTTCTCCCGCTTTCTTTGCATGCCTTCGTGATATAGTGGTCTGCATGCTCGACGCGTAACCGAGAGGTCCGTGGTTCGATTCCCGGCGAAGGCGTTGCTCATTTTTCTTGTCTTCTGCTTCGTAATAACATAATGTCTATACATATTAACAAGAAATTGTAAAAGTCATAGATTATTCCTATTTGTGACAGGAAAATTTAGATGTTGGAATTAAAATGTAGGGATTGAGCGCCACAATCCTTCTCTATTCGGAAACCTACAAGTGATAATGATTAGTGTCAGATTATTTGTTTAATAATAGCCTCATATGTTTTTTATAATATTATCTTGTACTTTTCATGGACTAGCTTTGCTGTACATTTCGACTAATATATACATCTAAACATTTGAAATGATATTTTCCTGGACATTCTGATGAGATACAATGAATTAAAGTTCAACATTACAGTTTATCGAGAGACTCTTTTTATCTACCTTTCTTCACATCCTGTCATTCTTGCAGGTACAGAATCGCATTCTATTATTCCTCATGCATTTTTCATACCCTCAAGGCTGGTTATCCATATCTTCCCTTGATCATCCATTTATTTCAAGCATGCTGGTCCCAAAAGTGGATTTTCTCGTTTTGTAACTGCTGAACTTCTAAAACATTTTGTTTTTACTAACGAAGACAATCACAATAATTCAATCGTTCTATTTTATTTTCTAGTAGTTATAAACTGCTCAACCGTTAATCAAATACAACTCGTTTTTGAGTTATGCAAAATGCATACAGAAAGTTTCAGTTTGGTCCTGCTTGGCAGAAAGACACTGAAGGTGCAGAAACTGACTTAATTCACTGTTCTTCTAAATTTCAAATATAAACAAATATGGCTGTTATGGTAAAGAATTTAGCCACACTTGCATAACTATTGCATGCAGATTAATTAAAGACATAAAACCCTTAACCGAAAGTTAAGAACAACATAATTAAATCATTTTTAACCCTTTGACGGTCGGTGGGACGCCAGGTGTTCCACCTTTTTCCTTCTTTTTTATAAGTTTTTATCTCTGAGATGAAATCGAAATTCCATTTAAAATACATAGAATTACGCCTTTTAGTTTTCTAAATGTATACCAGATGGGAGCAGTAGCATTCATTCATGGAAATAATGTAGGAAAAAATTCTTTGCAGGTCTGATTTTGAAGTAGTTTTTCTTTATCTTAATTTCTTACACAATTTATATCGTTTGAAGAAAACTTTTGTTATTAGAATGAATATGTTATCTGAAAGTGTCCTTTTCTAGTAAAAAATATTATTTGAATTCATGCATATGATTTAAAAATATTTGAAATTAAAAGGTGAGACAAATACATTCCACAGCGCATGCAGGTAAAGCCACCACTAGGTGGCAGCACCGTTCAAAATTTTAATTCAAGTATCTTACTCATTTCATATATAGATAATGCAAATTTATATTTTTTAATAAATTGCATCAATATTGAAACTTGAAAAAGATTCAGTATTTTTTCCAAAAGAAATGAAAATATAGCCCTGTAACACGAAATGTCATTGAATAGTGAATGGATATGTGAATGTGATTCACCACAGAAAAATATCCTGTGCAGAGAAAAAAGAGGTGAAATGTAAATAAACACGACGACCTTCTAATGTTCTCCTTTTCAAACATGTATCAAATAAAGTACTGGAGCGAAAATCTTCTTTGTTTCAAATCTATTATGAAAAAATTTTAAAATATCAATAATGTCATACAGGGAGTGTTTTTTTTTTTAAATTATGCAATTTTTTTTTTAAATATTTTTTATTTTGCGCATATGATCAGTATTTTCTAGATAATTATTCAAAAACGCTTTTTATATCTTGCATTTTCATTTAGTTGCTAAAATTAGCATTTTATATAAGCATGTTAGGAGAATTTACACTCGGGCAAAGATGCCATTTTATTGCTCTAGATGCGCGGTGGGACAAGTAATGTCCCAACGCATCATAAATTACCTTTAAGGTTCACTTTTTTTTTCATGCAATAACTATGTATTAGGGGCTAATTATATACTTGTACAGTTACTTTTTTCAAAAAACAAAATTACGCATCGAACCTCAGAGGGTTAAAGCAAAATTGCCTAATTTAGGGATACATAAGAATAAAAAAACTGAGCTCACGGAGCAGAGTAACAGAGTGGGTATATGTATGTTTATATACTTTTGCTGCGGCCGATTTCAACCAAAAGGGGAGCTGCACAACTATATGTTATAGCAGACCTATATAAATACAAAATTGCAACGGAGGTTACTCGTTTTTGAGTTATGCGACACACATACATGCATATATACGTGCTTACGTACAGACGTCAAGAAAAATTCTCTTCTGAATCAATTTTAAATCCATTTCACAATCTGTTTTGGGAAAAAAAGTCCTTTGTTTGTCCGTACGCAAAAGCATCATTCAAATGGAAATGAGAGCGGTCAAAGTGGATATTTTCGTTGAAATACGATACCCGAACGAAATTTTACTTAAATACGACATTTCTTTCACTTCGTACAAGGAAGTAAAAAACAAATGATTACGCGATTATTGCAATGTACATCATTAAGAGAGAATTGCATGTATACTTATTATCTCATGAAAAAACAAACTGAAAAATAAAATTTAACAAACAAAAAATATGAACAAGTGCCTGAAATCTGAGCTTTCAATATTTTTTATGACTAATCAATGTCTTGCCAGTGTTATATAACATAATATTAGACGTTTAACAATTTCATTTCTGTATTCCCACTTATCATTCGCAACTGTAGATTTCTATCAAACAGCTAATTCTATTTGCTTAATGCAACAGAAGGAGCGGGAGATTCAACCAGTTAATACACTCACTTCCAAAAGTTAAGCACGAAGATGTAAAATGCAAAAAAGTCAACAAATACTGCATATTTCCAGAGAAGACGAGAATGGCATTGTTGTGTTAAAATGGAAGGACACCCGCGATGTTCGGATATTGAGCACAAAACATGAACCTATATTTGTTCCAGTTGCACCTAGGAAAAAACGAGCATTGCAAATGGAGCAAGGGAAAAATACAAATCAGCATGCTGCAACTACTTCTACTTCAACTCATTTCCAAAAGTTTAGCACGAAGATGTAAAATGCAAAACATTCAACAAATACTACTTTGATTGACACAAAATTCGGCAGGAAAGTAACATATATATTTATGCATAAAACGAAATCAATAATTATATACAGAAATGAAAACAAAATTAAATTTTTGTAAGTTATCAGATAATGACATACTGGAGACTTAAACAGAATGATGTATAAAGTGAAAATAAACAGCATAAAATGAAAAAAAGGACATTAATAGGGTATATAACCCTCCCTCATCTGTATACAAAGTTTACACCTTGTGATCATGCTTACAATTAGGTGGTCAACCACCGGAGAATTAAGCAATCCCCATTCTTCTTGTAGAACAGTTTCCAGCTCAGTAAGAGTGGCTGGAGGTGAGAAACGTGAAGATACAGCACGGCCGAGAGCATCCCAAAGAATTTCGATGGGATTAACGTCGGGAGAATATGCTGGCCACGCCGTACGCGCAATCCCTTCACTCTCCAGGTAGTCATCGACGATGTCAGCTCTATGGGACGTACGTTATCGTCCATTAAAACAAAAGTAGAGCCAACTGTTGCAGCGCACAATCTCACAATGGGTTCTAGGACTTCATCCTGATACCGGACAGCCGTCAAAGAACCCAGTTTAAAGATGTGCAGGTCGGTGCGGTATCCTAATGCATGCGGTTTCGTAATGGATTGAATGCCCAAATCGTTAAAAAGGTTAATAAAATTTTTTCTTTTCACAAAAAATAAAACAAAATGCTAAAATATTTCCTCCGAGATATTAGTACAATATCACGATATCTCACAGCAATTATATCTCGAATTGTTAAAACATTAAACAGAACTCAATTCAAAACAGAGAAAGCTAATTAGATCTCACTACAATCAATAACAGCACTAAGTAAACAACTACAGTTCACTTAGAACAAATGAACTGAGATGTTTTTCTCCAGCTTTTATGAGCTTTGCAATCATTCACGAGACCATTCTGGTATTATCTCAATTTTTCTGTATGACAAAAACAATTACGAGGTATCTATATATTAACCGCGCGTGCTTCTGTATTTTTACATTTTCAGCGTAGCTTTCTCTTAAATGTCGTCACGCGCTGCATTGCACGGGAAAATGAAACAATTTTAATTACAAGTCTACTAAAAATAGCTAAACAAATCCAAAAATCCGTAACAATATTTTGAATTCTACCGAAATGCGATATCTGTGAACTAAAAGCAATAAACTAAATATTTTTCTTTCGAAGTTATTCAAAAAAAAAAAAAAAAACATAAAAAAAAAAAAAAAAAACCTCAGTTTTTTATAACAACAGCACAAAATATGTTTTACGTGAGAAAATATTTAGGGGCTTATACAACTACTTGTAAAAATAGTAAATAAAGCTGCAGATGTGAAATAAAATACTAATCCCGGAAGGAAGTGGCAGACCTTCCTTAGAAACTCACAGGATATCAACAAAAGAGGCAGACATAAAAATGCTACAGAATAAAATTTAAAAAAAAATGCATGATAAGTAAATAAGAGAGATCTTCTTTCTGCTGCGTCTGAATATGTATGGGCTGTTTCCAAAGCTTGATGGATCGTAATATATTGTGTTGATTATGCAGGAAAGCAGAAAACAGAACTGGCCTTTTAGTAGTAGATAATTATTTATGATACAAGCTATTATTTTATGTGACGTAATAAAGAAAAATGTAACGCAATTTTGGGGCATTTCGGCTTTTTAAAGTGCACTGTGCGAAAAAAAAATGGGACAGCTCTATATTTCCCGTTCTACTGGGCCGATCGACGAAATTCAAACTGCGTTTTTCATATCTCGAAAACGCGACTTATGACATGTATTGGATTTATATATAGCATTGTTCTAATTTAGGTTTTTACCACAAGATTGGACTTTTTCTGAAATGACATGAGAGTTTTTTATTCATATTTCGATTCTGCGACTCAAATTATGCAAAACTGCCAAATTTTGTAAACATCGCAAGAGTCGTTTTTAAAAAAACTAGCTCTAAAAGTTTTAGCTCCTCAGTGTTAATTGAATTTTGTATATATTTATTAATACCCCTTTTTTAACTTTTTTTTATTCTTCTTTTCACATTTCGAAATTTAGCTTCATTCCAAACAAAAATCACACATTTCTTATGATTTATTTTTAAAAAAACTTTTATAACTTTTTCGAAAGACATTTTGAATCGTAATATGGAAAAATTTTCCCATCATCTTAACGTAGATGTATTTCTAAGCATGCTTGCAAAAAAATTAGTGTTCTTTATTCAAAATTTTCTGAGATATACGTCAATTTACATTTTAGCGCATTTTGAAATTTGGAGCATTTATTATAAGCGTTAATAACGAAAATGTGGTTTATGCACTCTGTTAAAATTGAAAGTATGAAAGATGACTTTTTCTCCCGCTCGTAAACAATGAAAAAAAGGAAAGGAAAATAGGTTGCTATAAATGAATTATTCTTGGCGCAAATTGAAAAAAAAATCCGCCAAGAAAAACTTTCAAATTTCTCGATAAATTTCTCACCAAAAATTACAAAATTTAATGTATAGGCATAATTTTAGTCGTAGAATCGAAATATGGGAAAACCATGGGTATGTTATTTCAGAAAAAGTCCAATTTTGTGTCAAAATACCTATGTTAGGACAATGCTATATATAAATCTAATATATATAAGTCGTGCTTTCAAGACATGAAAAATGCAATTTGAATTTCGTCAATCAGCCCTAGTAGAACGGGAGATATAGAACTGTTTCTTATTTTTTTTTGCAGTGTACGTAGATCTGATCATTAGCTTTAGAATCGTGTATACGAAGGAAATATTAGATATACATACGACAAACAGCAAATGAGGCAATTATGCGTAACGTTTTGAAACTTTGCAAGATGGATAATGGAAAAATAAGTATCTTGAACTGAATTCCATCTCATAAATATACACTAATCGTCGAAATTAAAGGATAGTGAGAGAAATATAATGTAACTGATACTTAATGAAATGTTATTAATAGAAATTTGTACAAAAGCTGCAGTTAACATAAATTACAATATTTGGCAGTTGTTTATTCGCAAAAAAAAATGAAATTTAAATTAAATTTATGGAAATTGGTAAATGATGGAAACAATAAGTTATTTTTTGTTGAAATTAATTTTTTTTAATATGGTTTAAGATGACTTTGGACAGATATGCATAAATCACATCTTGACTTCATACACTTGATCAAATCTTGTGGAACGGCATGCCACTCTTTTAAAAGTGCACTTTTCAGCTCATATAGATTCCGGCGAGGAGTTTCGCGAGTTGAAATTCATCGCCCTAAGGCATCCCACACATGCTCATTTGGGTTCAAGCCGGGTAAGTAAGGTAGCCAATCTATTAGAATGATGGCTTCTGTTTGCAAGTAGTGCGACTTAACATAGGCTTGATGAGGGCGAGCATTGTCATCCATTAGCAAAACTCTGGACCAACGGCACTCCTAAAGAGTCTAACTTGGTGTTTCAGTACTTCATATCTCCGATGCTCAGATCGGTTGGCCATTTGTCATGATTTCTGCCCAAGTAATTAAATCGCGATTTCGGAAACGGGATATTTTACGGACAAGGGAAGGGAAGCTGTGGATTCCTTCCTGCTACCAGATCAAAACACGTCTAGAATCACTGTTAATACTATATTTAGATTCGTCAGTTAGCAATATTCTGGCCAAGTCGTCTTGGGTTCACGGAACACAACAAAGCACTAGTTTAAACGGGCCGCCTGGAAGCTGGAGTGAGTGGGACACTAACCATTCATGGATTCATTGGACAATATACAAGAAACATGCTTTTCTCGTACGCAGTCCAACCTTGTTAAACCTTCGCGCAGCAGTTTTTACGGCCAGGCACGTACCTTTTCGGCATCGACCACTCCTAAAGCCGGAAATTGTGCCCATTTATTGGGGTGGCACCTAACAGGCGGCCTCCATTACCTCCTATGAAGGGGTACACAATCGATAACTTCTCCGTATTCGAACCCAGACCCTTCGGTATCGCAGTAGGCTCCCCTAACTACTCCAAACTGGTTCCAGAATCTACAAAGGAACAGAGTTGCCCAGCGGAAAATAAAAACAGTAATTGACTACTGTATTAGGAATTATTCTTCTGACACTCGAAGATAGTAGCCATAAAGTACAAACTTGTGTCGTATTTAACACACATTAGGTTCTAACAACGTCATTTCTTAACATAGTCTCTTAGAATTAGACATCGCACCTTCAGTATGGCATTAACTATTCTTGAACTGACACATTTATTAACCTGAAGACAGATTACTTGCTCGGCAAAGCATAGCAGTATGTGCGTTAGAACTATATACGCTAGTTCAGTATGTCAGCAATGTAATATGTCAGTCCCATATGTAATTTTCTATTTATACAGAGCCAGGTTTTTATACACAAATTTTGTACTATTTCAGAATGCTGTACTATATTTGTAAATGTTAATATCTTTTTTTTAATGAACCTAACCTTTACTAAGGATAATATTCTTCATGTAAACTTTACTATCATGATAAAAAATATCTATAGCTATTTATATGAATATGCATGAAAGTATGTATACTTTTACTTTTTTTGGAACATCCATGTATATATGTGTGTGTATATCTGTGTCTGCGTTGGTTTTTATGTGTATCTATATTTTGATTATACCGTTCTTCAAGTGTCTTGTATGCACATGTCTATTTCCTTTTTGCATTTAATAAATGTCATCTGCTCTGCCCGGGGCGGCCCAGAGCTGCGGCCTGGCAGCTAGTGGTTAACTCCCGGTGGGTTGGTAACCAATTCTGCATGGATATAACAAGTATACCTGGGTCGAAAGCCAACTCAGCGGTTTACCTAGCCTAACCACTACACTGTCTGGGAGGTATAGTGGTTACGGGTCCAGAAAGGCTAATTCGAGTTCCTGTGTCAGCCTGGAGGTCTAAAACCAAATCTCTGGCAGTCGCTTTGTGGTTTCATTGAGCCGGTAACGACAGAAAACGATTTTCTGATTCAATTGTTGCTCTTGCTTAAATGGTTTGGTGCCCAGCTTTGTCTATGAATGGAACCAATGCTTAAAAAGCGGCTCCAATCTCTTGCTGTGACAGGGATATTCAAATCTTGGGGACCTCCATTTTTGTTTGATTTCCAAGGATTCTACCGCCACTTTTGACCTTCACTTAATGATGCTCCTGAGACTGAATACTGCTCACTTCCAGAGGCCACATTCATTTTAAGAAATACAACAAACCGGAATTCCAACATGCGTCTACTGCGCACCACATTGTCAATCACCGTAATGGCATATTCCCGGCTCTAACGTATGCGAGGAAGTGCAGTTTTGTGTTTAATTATATTTAATTAACATAAATAACTGCAGCATTGGGAACTGGTTGCAACGTTAAGTTAGTGAGTATATTTTTTCTCATTATCCTTTAACTTTGATGACTAGTGCACAAGCTAAAGATAACTTTAACTTTTGAATAACAGAAATTATAAGCAGCGTAGCCTTTAAAGTTAGTTTGGCTTATTTGTTTATTACAAAGCAAGAAAGGGATAGTTAGCTAAACGGGATAGGAACCTTCGTGGAGAACGTTCTGAGGGAAACTCGTTTATGTTCACGTTTTACATGAGGAAACCCCCAAAAAAGCCCATACAGCTACTCCGTTCACCAGAGATCGAAAGCACGAACTACCAGTGTTCAAACACTTTACTGCTTGGACACTGGTGGGCTAAAGCTTCATAAGAAGATTCCCTACAAAATATTTCTCCTTCCTTCTTAGCATGCCTTCATGGGTAATGGTCAGCACACTCGGCGCGAATTCGAGAGGTCCGAGGTTCAAGTTCCAGCCAGGGCATTGCTTATTTTTCATGATTCCTGCTTTGAAAAAACCTAATGACTATACAGGGGCTTCCGAACTAAAAAACGGGGGTATATGATGATTCTCCACCACCAGGATTTGGCTATTGGGTCCCCGAATCCCCAGTCGCCCTTTTTTATTTAAGGTATTTCTCCTTTCTTCTTAACAAGCATTCGTGGTGTAATGGTCAGCACACTCGGCGCGTATTCGAGAGGTTCAAGTCCCGGCGAGGGCATTGCTCATTTTTCATAACTCCTGGTTGAAAAAAATCCTAATGACTCTACAGCCCTTCTTAACTTAAAAGTGGATAAGTAATTCTTTTGTTCAAAAATCCACATTGTTTCTAAGTAATGCTTAACACAAGGTCTTTTATAAGTCATGCTTAGCGTGAATTTTATTCAAAATGTGGTTTAAAAATGGAGCAGAGTTTTATAAATTATTAATTTATTATTATAATGCCTAAACTATTAATAATATATAAAACTGTGATTGTTTCGTATTAGCTTAAAATGTTTTGATAATTATTCATGAAATAGCTTTAACAAAACCATTCTACAAGCTGCGTATCCAAATCGAATTATATTAGCAAGGAAAAGGCTTTATCGGCGAATCAAATACAATGTATGCTTTACCGGTAGAATTATCCCTGAGAATTCAAAACTAGTGTATAGAATTATCCCTGCAAATTCAAAAAAATATCTTCTTTGTACGCACTTTTATTTGTAATCTCCCCTTTCCCTTTCAAGCATCATGGTTAGATGTTATGAAAATTCACTGATATGCTAATTAAAATATTTTTATTAGAAGGTAAAATGAGGGAATAATTTTTTTAATTAATTTTTTAATTTATTTATTTGCGTTTTTAACATTTTAAACTCTCTTATGTTTCATTCATTCACACTTCTGATCGTAAAATATTTTCAAATGACTTAATTATTTTTAACGAAACATCATTTTCTAATTTAGTGTAAAGTTTATTAGGCATTTCTCCCGCATTCATAGCAAGCCTTCGTAATGTAAGGCCAGCGTACTCGGAGTGTATTTCGAGAGGTCCGAGGTTCGAGTCCCGGCGAAGGCATTGCTCATTTTTCGGGTACTCCTGCTTCGAAATAACATAATGTCGGTACAGCGGCGCCCGAACTAAAAAAGGTGGTAGATAATGTTTCTTTACCACCAGGATTTGGCGATTGGGTCCCCTAATCCCAAGTCGTCGTTTAACAGGGGGAGTATATAAGGTATTTCTCCCGCCTTCTTAGCATGCCTTCGTGGTGTGATGGCCAGCACACTCGGCGCGTATTTCGAGAGGTCTAAGGTTCGAGTTCCGAATAGGGAACTGCCCATTTTTGTGTACTCATGCTTCGAAATAACCTAATCTCTATAAGTTTTTAATTTATGATTTTTGATGGCATCAAGTACTTTAAACCTCACGAACGTTATTCAGTATATTGAGAAAGGTTGATATTCTACACTGCTTTTATCACTAGCCTTCTCTTGCTTCTTAGGTAAACCTATTAAGCAGAATCACTTATTTATTTTTAGAATTTTTATTGTTCGTTAAATTACTAAGCAATTTGTTAACATCCTAAAATAAGGAAGATAAATTTTAAAAATAACTGTTGAAGAGAATTAGATTCTAGAATATTTTACATTGGTGACGACTACTGAATTTAGTTCTATAACGTAAAAGAAATATGAAATTCATTTCAGGAATTAAAAATTCGGTAAATCATTGCTTGAAAGGTTTTTCCGACTTTGCGCTTCATAACATTATGCAATTCATTTAGCTTCATGCAAGTTTAAATAATGCTTAGTTGACAGTTAGTCAAGTATGAAAAAAACCGGTAGGACACCCACGAAAGTAGCAAGTTTCATCTTCAAGACGGCTTTCTTAAGCTCAAATATTCATCAATTTTCATTAAGGAATTTCCTCCTTGGTTCAAGTAGCACATAATTTACTAATGGAAAAAATTACTCACGAGACAAAAGCTAACTGAAGTACGAAAATTCGCATTATTAAATGCAACCTAATACCGGAAAATTTCCTTAAGCCCGTCACAGTGTATAACATACGTCTCTCCGGTAATCATATCACTTTTTATAACGCCTAATAGCTCAATTAATCACCCATGTAGTTTAGATACTTTTCAACAATTCCGCTTAAGAAAACAATGTTAAAACTTCGTGTTTTCATTTTTATTTGGATGTCAATTTTATGTTTAGTCAGAATTTTCAAATATATTCACTTGACAGATTTTATTAAGGTACAACAAAATAAAAAAATCTGAAATTTCTCGACCCCCGTCTTCCTCCATGAAAGCTAGCAGGGAGGTATAATATAAAACGATGTAAAATTTATAGTAAATTCCAGTAAAGAATTAATAAGATTAAAAGATATTTTCTCCCTCCTTTCTGCATGCTTTCGTGGCATAACGGTAGCACACTCGGCGCGTATTCGAGAGGTCCAGGCTCGAGATACGGCGAGGGCACTGCATATTTTTCACATCTCCAGCGTCAGAAAAACTTAACGTTTCTACAGTGGTGCCCGAAGAGAAAGGCGGTGAATGATGATTCTTCACCACCAGGATTTGGCGATTGGCTCATCTTGTTTCGGAACGCCCTTTAAAACGGAATGTATATAAGGTTTGAATTGGAGGACGACTCGATCCCCCTTGTCATGAAGATCTTATGGCGAATATAGGTCGCCTCGATCGTACCATGCTTGTTAATAAATAAACTTTGAAAAAAAAAATCTGAAATGCTTCGGATTTCAAATTACGTTCAAAGGGGCGTTTTTTAACATTTTGTATGTCACCTTTATTTATTAAATAAATATATATAAATTTATTATATAAATATAAATTAAATATCATGCTTTTCGCACTTAAACCATAAAATTCAGTTCAAGAAGAATGTCGCAAAATAATTTTAAACTGAGCATATCTTTAGAATTTCCTATATACGCGCTGGAGATAAAAATGTCTTCTTTTGTGCAACGTTGCCATTGTTTCCTTGAGCAAGTCCTTGAGTTTGTTTCTCAAAAGTTCCTTAAAATTTTACAAAATATGAAATCGATGATAAAACAAATTCCAAATTTCAAATTTACACATCTAGAGGCCCATATTCGCAGCAGGATTGCGTCATTCAAAATCGATGGCTCTAGGTACCGTCGTTTTATCACAATGCCAGGAACATACTAACATTTATGCACATTCTTCATTATTTAATTTCTTTAAATATAACAGAGGGCTGCAATATTTGGTGGCAACAGTTTGAAAAGTGAACCGACATTTAATGTTTCCGATGCAAAATCGCAAAACGCATAACAATAGTCCTTCAGGGACAAAGCCCCTTTGGACTAAAAATAAGCTTAACACACAAATCTTTTGTAATTAAATATCAAACCAAACAATATAAACCATGTTATCCCCAGTCAATACAATCTCAAAATCAAATCACCAGAATAACTTTCAGATTTTCAGTGCTAGTAAACTCTGTAAAGACATTACAAAATGGGTTTGGTTGCAAATCCATTTCAAGAAAAATACAAAACATAAAACACAAACATACAAAATAGCAATACAAACGAGACAAATTGATGAGCAGGAGCAATATAAAGCATCAGATTTAAATTTTTGTCTTATAAACTTCACATTAAACCAATAAGATCTATGACAGATCAACGCACCGCCCGTTTAAAACAGTTTTAAAATCAAAATTAAATTAAAATGTTTAAAATCTTAAGATCAAAATGACACAATTTGAATTACAATTAAACATGCAAAATACATAATATTCAGCTAAAATAACTTATTTACAAACTTTATTTTATAATATTATCGAAACATATTCCTGTTTTATCTACAATTTTCAAAATTATATATTATACAAAACATAAGATCAATCACAAAACTATAAATAAAATCAAAAGATCAGTACAGTCCCAAATCTCAATACCACAGATAATTTTATTAGAATTTAAATAATTCATAAATACTCTGGCAGCCCCGTTATGTTTCACAAATTCAACTTTATCTATATTACGCTTTAAATCCGCAAGACGAATTAATTCAAACAATTTACAATCATAAAAATAATATTTCGAACCGCCATAAAGTTTACAATAATAGGTGCTACTTTGGTAGACGGTTGCACGGATCTTGGCGATTTTTTTAGCGAGCGATACGACTTGTGGTAAACCCATTGCTGGGAGAAGTTATTTATAGCAACCGATACTTTGTTGTCATTTTATTTAAAAAAAATAATGCGCTTTATTATGCATAAATTCCGTGTTTTAAATATTATTTATAGCTTCTAAATATTAAAAATCAATTTAATTTTGCATTTTTATTTGAAATAAAAATTTTATTGTTTATGATATTTTATGTTGTGAATGATGCCATCAGTGACGTCATCTTACTTTAAAAGCAATTGGTTTTAATTTTTATAAATTTAATCTAATGTTTTAAGCGTTATTTATGGCTGTTAAATATTAAAATACAATTTAATTTTGCATTTTTTGGAAAAATTATTTTATTATGTATGATTATTCAAATAATTTTAATTCTATGCGTGATGTAATCAGATCCCTGATTGGTTACAAAATAATAGTGCATTAGGTAATTGCTAAATTGTATATTCCATCGTCCTAAAATAAATGGCGTGATGTAATCAGCTCCCTGATTGGTACAGATTATTTGTGCATTAGGTAATTGCTAAATTGTGTATTCCATTGTTCTAAAATAAATGGCGTGATGTAATCAGCTCCCTGATTGGTTACAGAATATTTGTGCATTATGTAATTGCTAAATTGTGTATTCCATCGTTCTAAAATAAATGGCAAAAAAATAACGAGTGAAACTATCAAAAATTGCTGAGATTTTATTGCCACATATGTTTTAAACTAAACAATTATATTCTATAAAATGTATTTTAAAGTATTTGAATTTAAGTAATATTTTAATTCTTTTAAACGTTGGTATGATGTTTTTAATTCGATACTCAATTTAAGTAATATTTAAATCCAATTAAATGTTGACGCAGTGTTTTTATAGCGGTGTTTTTATTCTATTTTTATGTTATATGAAAGTAATAATTATATTAAATTTCTTTACTCTACTTTCATTTAGAACGAAAGAGTTCTCGTCTTGATAATGTTAGTTCAATTAGTGTTAAATCAGATACTACAGAAGTGAAACTTCCGAAATTAACTTTACCTACCTTTAATGGAAATTTAGATCAATGGCTTACATTTTTAAAGCCAGTGTACACAATAATGTTAATTTATTAGACGCTCAAAAGCTTCAATGTCTTAAGAGCTCTTGTAAGGCTTAAGCTCTGAAAATAATTCAAGCTATACCTATTTCACATTCAAATTACAGAATTGCGTGGGATTTACTCGAAGATAGATTTTCGAATAAACGCGAACTGGTGAATTCATTAATTAAGAAGCTTGTTACGCATTCAAATGTTTCTGATTCAGCAGATGCTATTTTGAATCTTGTTGACGTCACTAATGAATGCATTCGTTCCCTAAATGTTTTAGAACAGAGGGTCGAAGGCTTTTGTGACACATTGGTAACTCATTTACTTGTAGAAAAATTGGATAAAAATACACGCATTTGGTATGAGAGACACATAAAAGGCGATCAACTAGGAACATTAAACGAATTACTTATGCTTCTAAAGGAACATACTAGAAAACTTCACAACAGTATAACCAATTTGAATGAAAGAAAGTTAAGTTCTAGTGTCAAATCGTTGGTTTTAGAAACTAATACAAAGTGTCCTTATTGTAAGAAGTATCATTACTTATATAAGTGTGATCAATTCGGTAAATTGTTAGCAAGAGATTCAATTTTGTGAAATTTAATAAACTTTGTTTTAATTGTTTATCTAATGTGCATGATGTTTAAGGCTTGTAAAAGCTTGAGTAGATGCAAAACGTGTCATAATAACCATCATTCATTATTGAATTTCACGAAATCTCGAGATACTGGTTTATCTGCTACTGATAATAATACAAATATATCGCCCGTTCATGCAAGGGGGTTTGCTCCTCAAAATATGACAGAAATAAATATCCCAGATAACGTTTCTTATAATTTTAATCAGATACACTCTAACTTTGTGAATAGTGGAACTGTAAACAAGGAAGTTTTGTTGTGCACTGCTGCAATTACGTGCAGTAGGTAATTTTGTACAATATCTAGTCTTGTTGGATTCTGGTTCACAGGCAAACTTCATTACTGAGAGTTGTCTTTCAAAACTTCGTCTGGATAGAAAAAAGGCAAAGATTCAAATACCGTGCCTAGGATCAACCGCGTCTCAAACAAAGGTGAACTGGAGATTACCTTCTCCCCTCACTTTGGCTCAGAAACTTCCTTTACAACTTCTGTTTTTGTTATAGACAAGGTTTGTGGAAACTTGCCACATGTATCATTACCATCAAATATTGTGAATTCTTTCAGTGATCTGATTTGGCGGATCCTACATTTTATGAATCTGCTCCAATAGATATTCTTCTAGGAGTCAATGTTTTCATGTCACTTGTTTTGGGTGAACCAATTAAACAAAACCAAGAACTTCCAACAGCTGTTCGTTCAAAATTAGATCGGATCATTTTAGGAACAGCATTAGTTAATTCTTATGGGAATTCTTGCATATTGTTAAATAATTTAGAGTTAACTACTGATGAATTAATCAAAAAATTTTGGACTCTCGAAACAAAAGAAAGAAACTGTTCTGTCGAAATCCGACGTAAAGTGTAAGGAACATTTTAAAACTTCTCATAACAGAGACAACACAGGTAGATATGTAGTAAGATTACCATTGAATAAATTGCCATCAGAATTAGGAGGTTCAAAGGAATTAGCATTGAGGGTTTTCCTTTTGGAAAATAGATTAATGAGAAAATCTGAACTGTATAACTTATATAAGGGGTTTCTTGATAAATATTTGCATTTGCAACACATGGAAGTCATACCTGATTCTGAAACTGTCCCTCCAATAGTCTATTATCTACCTCACCACCCAGTATTTAAACAATCAAACACTAGCACTAAATTAAGGATTGTATTTGGCCTCCCCGTAGTGACACATTTAATTTTAACATTCTACCTTCTGTAATTTCAGTTATCACTAAAAGGAATGTTCCTGTCAGAAGTTGCCAGACTCTTTGATCCCTTAAGCTGGTTAGCCCCAGTTATTATTTTTGCAAAACTATTTCTACAAGATTTGTAGAGTGACAAGTTAGATTGGGATGAAACTCTTAATCCACAACGATCGACCATTTGGACTCGTTTTCAGGGAGAATTAAATTCGTTTAGTAATTTAAAAATTACCAGATTGATAATCATTGCAAGATGGAGTTACACGTCTTTTGTGATTCATCTGAGAAGGCTTATTGTGCAGTTATTCATGCCAAATCGTTTTCTGGAGAAGAAAGTAAGGTGTCATTGATATGTGCTAAAACAAGAGTTGCAGCACTTAAAGCACAATCTTTACCACGACTAGAACTATGTTCTGCACTATTGCTAGTAAATCTACTAAAGATAATGAATGATGCTTGAATGTTTCTGCTAGTAAATGTTTTGCATGGTCAGATTCTACTAGCACTTTATTTTGGATTGCATCTGAATCATGGAGATGGCTGCCTTTCGTAGCCAATCGAGTGTTGAAAATTCAAACTGGTATTCCTGAGGTGAACTGAAATCACATTCAAGGAAAAAATCCTGCTGATTATGGTACTAGAGGATTATAACCTAATGAATTGATTAAATGTCATCAATGATTCAATGGACCTCCCTGGTTACAGAATTTTAATCCGGAATCTATATTGGATGAATAAATGGAATTGGACAGTGAAGAAGTAACCAAGGAAGAAAGAAAATGCATTATTTCTAATTTAGTTAAAATTGATGATGACTCTTTTCTTTCCAAATTTTCATCTTGAATGAAATTATGCTGTATCGTTGCTTATTATTTAAGATTTATCAACAATTGCTTAAAGCGCACTTCTAAGAAAACAGAATTTCTTGTCAGTGAAGAACTCAATAATGCGAGTTGTACGGTAATAAACATTTTACAACATTCTGAATTTCCTGACGAAGCATCAAGCTTAAAGAGTGGAAAATCTGTGAAATCGAACAGCCGAATACTTTCTTTAAGTCCATTCCCTGATGAAGGAGAAATTATTCATGTTGGAGGACGATTAAGAAATTCAAATATTTTGAAAAATCAAAGACATCCTATGCTCATTCCTCAAAAGCATTTCATTTCTAAGCTCATCATTAGACATTACCACGAAATGTATTTGCATACACCTCCTGCACTTTTTCTTTCTATAGTAAGACAAAGGTTTTGAATTGTCGCTGCAAGATCTGAAATGAGAAAAATTACTAAGAATTGTGTTGTTTGTTGTAGACATTGCGCCCAAGTTGCAAAACACATAATGGCCGACCTACCATCATCTAGAGTTACATCTTCACGAGCCTTTTTTTGAGTAGGGATGGATTTTGTAGACCCATTCATGATAAAACACAGAGCAGGCCGTGGACAAAGGGCTTTCAAGTGTTATGCTTCCATTTTTGTTTGTTTCACCACGTGAGCAGTTTATCTTGAAGTCATAGAAGATCTTTCTTCTAAGTGGATCTAAGTGGATCTTTCTTCTAAGATCTTTTTCTTATGTGGAACCATTAAAACGGTTCATATCCAGAAGAGAAAAACCAAAGGAAATATTTAGTTACTATGCGATGAACTTCAAGGATGCTAGCAAGGAAATACGTAAAGCTTTCTTTTTATGTCAGAAAAATGAGCATGTCCATTCTTTCATGACTTCAGAAAATATTAAATGGAATTTCATTCCACCAGTAGCACCACATTTTGGAGGATTTTGGGAATATGCAGTAAAATCTATGAAGTATCATCTTCGAAGATCAATGGGAGCAATCAGTGGGATCAATGGCTATCTTAACCTATCCCGAATTCACAACCTTGGTAACACAGGTTGAGGCCTGTATGCCTTTGTTTCCACAATCTGATGATCCAGATGACATTAGTGTTCTCACACCTGGACATTTCTTTATTGGTAGATGTTTCACATCATTGGCAGAAGAAAATTTAGAAGAACCGAAAAATATTGTTGATCGATGGAAATTGGGACTACTAATTTTCCAAAAGTTTTGGAAAAAATGGAGTCGAGAATATCTGTCTGAATTACAACATCGAAATAAGTGGAAGAAATCTCACGAAAATATGTATGTCTGTCAACGACTTAGTCCTGATTAAGGAAGAAAACATACCACCTCTTCTCACCAGTGTAAATCGGGCAGAATAACCCGGATCGGATTCGTGTATATCCTGGGTCGGATAACAAAGTTCGAGTTGTGGATATTGGAACTGCCAATGGAGAAATTAAAAGATCTATTGTTAATCTCTGTCCTTTGCTTGTCAAACACTATGGACTTTGAACTCTTTAGCCTTTTTTGACATTGTTAAGTTTGACTATATACAACTTTTCTTTTATACTTTGTCACTAATATTTTCTTACAATTTTCAGATTATCTTCCATTTTCCTTTGAAGCTCTTGGAGTGCTTCAAGGGGCGGGGTATGTTATTACTAAATTTAAGTTAGTAGATGACGCTGCTATTACGAATGCCGATTTATTAAGTCAATGACGTGACTACTTTGGATTGGAGAGTAGATATTTTGTTTTAGCTGAATTCGCAACGTAATTTCTCTTTGGCTTGAGAATAAAGTCGCATTTTAAAACAGTCCATTGCTTGTAGTTATTAATCCGCATTGCTGCCATTAATTTGCAGATGTCTCTCATTACAAGAAGAGTTTAATTTTATGATGAGGAGGGGCCACTATAAATGCGTTGCACGGATCTCAGTTTAAAAATTCCCTTGAGACTTCGGTATCCATAAATAACACCTAGCAGTAAACTTAGCAATCAAATCCTTTCCTGACTGTCCAGTGGATCGATCCACAGGGAAATCGCTCTATTCCGCTAGGTTAAAATTATGCAATGTCCAGGAAAGTTATATTTTGATCAGTGAAAGCGTCATCTGCATCAAATACCAAAGCGGGCGCCATTTATCACTGAAAGTGGATTAAGCCGTGTGACAAGCTGAGATTTAGAATGACTAACTTACTTAAGTTGCAGATAGTATTCACATCGTCTGCTTTCTTAACCTTTCAAGTATAAAATATTATATATATAAAATATAAAAGTAAATTACGTTTGATGGCAAGGTAAAAGCTGAATTATCAAAGTAAAAATATTTCTGGTCGGAGAGAGACAGTGTATGCATATTAATACCGTTCCGTTTCTTCTCATTAAAGACTTCTGCTGATTTTTTAATTTTTTTTTCCTTTAGGTAGCAGTTTAGAAGAAATCAATATTTAATGAAAACAACATTTTTTTTCGGTACTTTGCTTTAGTTTATTCCTTTTCTACTCTAAAATACATAATTTTACTTTGCTTAAGCTGCTGTTGTCATACAAAAATAACAATAACAGCATAGGAAAAGAGAAAATAATAAATAAAAGTCGCATTTGTCACAATGAACACAAATTTTGTTAATTTTTGCGGTCCGCTTCGTACATATATACATAAGTTACACAGACTGATGTACATATTCTGTGATATCTACATTAAAAGATGATCATGAAAATGTAACTCGACATCTTATGCATACATGAATTATTTCACTTTAAAACAATCTATTCATAATTGATAAGCAAGTTCAAGTTATTTTTATACTGTTAATTGCAAAATTAGAAAACTTTGTTTTAATACTCTAATAAGTAATAAAATATGAGTTTCAAATAAAGAAATACTTTCTCTTTTAGTATACCTACTGAAATAGGATTCCAGTTATATACAAACTTAATCTTCAACGAACGAATCTTAAATTAAAACTTAACCTTAAATACTTCTCGAAATAAAACAGATTTTTCTCTCCAACGTGCGAGACTGTTGCCAGTCGGAAAAACGAGAGCGAAATTACTTTTTTCAGAGTTATTAATTAATATCTCGGCTGATTAAAGTCTTACGAAGATGGGAGCAGCCGAAATGGCTTCTCACGAAATTTTAGAATCGAAAATAATGTATTTAATGTTTGGCAATGCTATTTTTATTCCATTGTAAAACTTAAAAATGTTTTATTAACAAACTCTACAATTTGAAAGCGAGCAGTGGCAACACTTCTGGAAATAAAGCAGATTTTTTATCTCCAGTTTGCGAGACTGTTGCCACTAGGAAAAAAGAGGAAGAATATTAGCGTTTTCAGCGTTTTTAATTAATATCTCTGAGCTATTTTGTTTTTGGAAGAAAAGTGAATGTCGATCTTTTCCAGAACCCAGAAAAGAATTGGAGAAAATTTGGTGACGTTAGCTATAGTAGTGAGTGAGTTAATCACGAACAAAGACACAGACGTTCTTCTGTATATATAAAGAGAATTATAGGATGGGAAATGTGAGAGAAATGATAGAGTTATTAAATTTATAAAGGGGTCTTTGAGTAAGCTTCTTTTGTTCTTTAGAATTTCTTACGATCATTGATTCAAGTATTTTAATTTTTTTTGTCTCAATAATCTACAACTTAATGTAGGCATTGCATAGCGTTTCTAGCTTTAGAAATTCTAACTCCCAATGGAAAATGTGATTCAAAAAAGTTTCAGGAATTGTAGAGAGATCGAATAGTTGTATTTAATGTAGATTTTATTTCTCGCTTGGGAGACACCTAAGGGCTTTACCTTACCATTAGTTTCCCAAGCTATGTTAGAAGAAAATATTTGTAAAGATTTATTTCTCTAAAACTATTTCCTTTTCGGTTAAACTTTATCACAGATATTTCAATACATCTTCAGTAACGAAATTTTGGAACTAAAAATAGATGTTTTATTGTATGAACTTTAAAAAAGTATATTGAACTAATTTTTAATTGTCTACTTCATCATGAAACTTCAAAATTTACGTAAAATAAAAATCAGTAGAAAATGTGGTAACATTTATTAATATTAAAAAAATACATTCATTTCTCTTTGGAAATCTATGCTTTATGTTTTATATGCTTGAGGTGTTTTAACTTATGACTTAATTTACGAAATCAGAATTCTTTTATAGAAAAATGGCATTTCATAAGGTTCTAATTTTGCCAAGAAGTAAGTTAAGAAAAATTTTTTTGATCAAAATATACTGCATCGAATTATATAAAAGTGAGAGCTATTTTTAGCTCTCGTTTGTATTCATTCTTAAATTGACTCACACCACTCAAAACCATTCACGATTACAGCACTTCATAAACTTTATTTAAATAAATGTAATGCGTTTTTTCACTTTATTTACCTTGTACTCATTTGTGTAATTTTTTCACTTCGCATAGGCGGCATAGGTACAAAATCTTAAATGAATTTTGTATCCAAAAAATTGCATTTGTTTGTGGAATTTCTACTATGAGCAAAATAGGTTTTCAGCTTCCAACATTACTTCTGACTAGTCGGAAATTAAGAAGATATTCACGAAACGTATTGGACCGCCAGCGGCCGAGCGGTAAAATCGCTGAAAGCTGGTAGTTCAGATCTGGCTTCGAACATATGCGAGTGGCCTGGCTGCATGGGCGTTTTCGTGGTTTTCCCATTTGTAACGTGTATACAAGCCAGCTTCCCTTAGAAAGTTCTCCACGAAGATATTCTTTCTCTTAGGGACATAGCTGAAATGTTCTTTACCCTAAACAAATAAACCAGACCAAACCATGAAGCATATTGTCCTTATGATTATGTTGCGTAGAAAATAATCTTTTAAATAAACGGAAACGCAATCTGGGGATGATTCTTTAGTGCAAATCGTAAATTCAGGTTGTTTTAAGGTTGGTTTGGTTTGGTTTGGTTTATTTAATTATGGCAAAGAACACTAGAATTATCTGCCTAATTGGAGGGCTGCCTTCGTGGAGGTCTTTCTAAGAGAAACTGGCTCGTATACACATTAAACATGGAGAAAACCACGAAAACGCTTCTTATTTTTCTTCCCTTCCATTGTGCAAAGGAGGAAAAAAAGTCACATCGTTCCTGCCTTTTTACATTGTGGATGAGAGGAAAAAAACTCACCATCATTCTACTTTCAAATAACTTTAATAAGGTGCCTAAACCACATGTTCGTTATTATCGCTTTCAACAAATATACCAAATTTCAAAACGCGCCAATATATAAATTCACATATATCTTCGGAAATTTTGAATAAACAGCTCTAATTCTTTGCAAGTATGCTTAGAAATACATTTACTTTGTGGTTGTAAGCAATTTGTAGGTTATAACTCAAAATATTTTTCGAAAAATTTATAAAAAATATTTAAAGATACAAATTTTTAAAATAAATCATAAAAAATGGGAAAATTTTATTTCGAATGAACTTAAATTTCGAGCTGTTTAAGATGGAATTAAGTAAATGTAATAAAAAAAGAGATCTTAATAAATACATGCCAAATTAAACGAACATTGAGGATCTAAAATTTTGAGACCTAATTTTTTGAAAACTACTCTTGCGATTTATACAAAACTTGGAAGTTTGGCATAATTTGAGTCGTAGAATCGAAATATGGAAAACAATTGGCATGTCATTTCAGAAAAAGTCCGATTTTGTGTGAAAATACGCATATTTGAACAATGCTATATATAAATCTAATACATATTCTAAGTAGTGTTTTCGAGACATAAAAAATGCTAGTTGAATTTCGTCAATCGGCCCTGTAGAACGGGATATATAGAACAATCTTTTTTTTTCCGCAGCAGTGTGCCTACAGAAGACAGAAGACCATCAATAGAGCAAATGCACTATCATTTAGACTTTTGGCTTTAAAGTGCCTGCAAATCATTAAATGACAATAACATCGCCCATATGCTTTTCATGTTTTAAAAGTTGTAAATGCATGTTCGTGTTATAATTTGGGAACGCAAGAAAGAATGAGGGCTTCGTTTACTTCCATATTTCCATTAACTTTAGCATTTAAAAATTGAAAATGAATAGAAAATTAATGCAACATATAGAACTTAATAGAATTTTATATTTGCATAGCTAATCAACAAAGATCAATAATAAATTAACCGTTTCTTATAAAATTTGCTTGACAATTTTTATGAAAAATACAGTCTAAAGATGCTTAGAAAAAGGAAGATAAATAATTGCGTAATTTTACCTCTATAATAATTGCCTAGTTAATAAAAAAATTATTTTCTTTCACATTTGTTAATTTGATATTTGTTTTAGTGAAACTCATACACTCATGTCCATAAATTAAGGATAATGCAAAATCAGGCAAAAGAAGAGTTAGAAGCAAAACAAATTCGACTTATTTGTAAAGCGTATTTATTAAACAAAAGGTAAAGAGCAAAAAAAGATGCTAAATGTTTGATATTATTAAAAAAATTAGCGATTTTTTCTCCCTGGAGCAAATTACAAAAAAAACCTATTTACAAAAAACCAATATTACATGTTTGGTATGATTGTTAATACATTGTTTGTCTCCTAGACGATGAAATACAGCCCGTACAACGCCTAGGCATGCTGAGTATCAAATTATCGATCTGATCTTGGGAGATATTACACCTCTCAAAAAGCAAGGCTCTCCGAAGTTCCGGTAGACATGTAGGAGGAGGTTGACGGGCTGAACTCGTCGGCCAAGCATGTCCCACGCGTCCTCTACTGGATTCAAGTCCGGTGAGAATGCTGGCCAATCCATGCGAGTGATATCCTCCGATTGAAGGTATTCGCTTACGATGTTTGCACGGTGAGGACGGGCGTTGTCATCCATAAACACAAATTGTGAGCCCATGGCGCCCCGAAACAAACGTACATGTTGTTCCAGAATGACGTCCCGATAGATTTGGCTTGTCATGGTTCCAATTTGAACATGCAGGTCCGTTCTGGAACCCAGAATAATTTCACCCCAAACGAGCACTCCTGCACCGCCGTAACGGTGTCGTTCTATGATGTTTTCTTGGTGGTAAAGGGGATCTCGAGCTCTCCATATGAACGTCCGGCGAGAATCAGACTGCAAGCTAAACCTGGATTCGTCGGAAAACATCACACAAGCCCACTGTTGCGGTGCCCACAATGCATGATCTCTACTCCAGGCTAACCGCAGGCGACAGTAAGTTGCAGTAAGTGGAACGCATCTGACAGATCTACGAGCATATAGACCAATCTACCCTAAACGTCTGTACACGGTCTGCCTTGAAATTGTCGTACCAGCAGCCGAAGAGAACTGACGAGACAGGTCTGAGGCTGTACTCCGCCTGTTTCTTTTGGCAGTAACTGCCAAATACCGGTCCTCATTCGGAATTGTAACCCTGGGGCGACCTGTGCTGTAACGTCTACTCACATTACCATCATCTTGGAATTGTTGCTAAAGCCTAGAGATGACACTCTGGCAATTCCAAGTTCGTCTTATATTTTCAGTTGGGTACGCCCACATTCCAGACGGCCGATAATTCTACCACGTAAAAAATCATCCAAATGCGTCCTTTGTGTCTTGATTCGGTTATTGCACCGAAATGCTTATAAAGCGCCTGCGAACAATTTTATTTCTCTGCCTGTATTCCTTATATATCACACTTTTACACTCTCGTCATTGTAACGTACCATCGGCGTCATCTGGTTACTTCCTGAAATTTGCATATGATGCTTGAAGATGTGTGTAGTGATTTTAAAGGTGATATATTTATTTTAGAGTTCGATTTCCGCGTGACTCCGAATTATCCTTAATTTATGGACATGAGTATATAAGTCTAATACATATCCTAAGCCGCTCTTTCGAGACATAAAAAACGCAATTTGAATTTCGTCAATCGGCCCAGTAGAACGGGATATATAGAACAATTCGTTTTTTTTCCGCAGCAGTGTGCCTACAGAAGACAGAAGACCATCAATAGAGCAACTGCACCATCATTTAGAATTTCGGCTTTAAAGTACCTGCAAATCATTAAATGACAATAACATCGCACATATACGTTTCATGTTTTAAAAGTTGTAAATGCATGTTCGTGTAATAATTTGGGAGCGCAAGAAAGAATGAGGGCTTCTTTTACATCCATATTTCCACAAACTTGAGCATTTAAAAATCGGAAATGAATAGAATATTAATGCAACATATAGAACTTAATAGAATTTTAAATTTACATAGCTAATTAACAAAGGTCAATAATAAATTAACCTTTTTTTTTTGTAAACTTTTCTTGACAATTTTTATGAAAAATACAGTCTAAAGATGCTTAGAAAAATGGAAGATAAATAATTGCGTAAGTTTACCTCTATAAAAATTGTTTAGTTAATAATTATCAAATTATTTTCTGTCACATTTGTTAATTTGATATTTGTTTTAGTGAAAATCATATTTTGTTTTGTTTCCGTTCATTTTTAAAGTGTCGTTAACATTTTCATGTTATAGCGCATTGCCAAAAATTAAACAAACTATTAGCCCAAAGGACGTTATCCCAAAAGGACGTTATCCCAAAAGGACGTTATCCCATCAATTATTCATTTCGTTTTGGCATTTTGCGTCGAATCACTATAAACGGCGTATCACTTTTCAAATTGTTGCCATCAAATTTTATAGCCCTGCATCATATTTAAAGAAATTAAATAATGAAGAATCTGCATAAAGGCATGTATATTTCTCCCATTGTAATAAAACAACGGTACCTAGAGCCATCCAATTTTGAATAACGTAATTCTTCGCCCGAATATGGGCATCCGGAAGCCCTAATTTGGAATTCGTTTCATTATCTATTTCATATTTTGTAAACTTTTAACGAATTTTTGATTGACAAATTCAACGATTTCAAAGTGAGCAATGGTAATATTGTACAGAAAAACCATTTTTATCTCCAGCGCGCGAGACTATGTATATGAAATTCTAGAGACATACTCTTTTAAAATTATTTTGTGATATTTCTGTTGAATTGGATTTTATAGTTTAAGTACAAACACCATGATATTTAATAAATAAAGGTGACGCACAAAATCTTAAAAAAAGCCCCCTTGCACTTATATAAAATCTGAAAATTTTTAGATGTTTTATATTATTATTATATAATGTCATATTCTTATGTTGAAGAAAGCACACGATTGCATGTTACATCACTGTAAGTCGAAAATTTTTCCTTAATGTCAAGATTTTAAATAAATAGTTGCTGTTGGAATTTTTTTTTTTGTTTCAAGTTACGATAACTGACATGATGTGTTATTGCCCCTTTAATTCTTTTATTGATATTGAGAAAAAGTTGTTCCATTACATTAAATTTAAATCATGACGTCATATGTATTAATCTGAAGTGTCAAAAGTTTCTGTTTCCTGGTTTGGCAACAAAAATATTATTTGTGAATTAGTTGCCTCTTGGAAAGAATTCATACTGAAATGTTTTTATTCTTTGCTTTTCAGGTGTACATAGAACTTATAAAATTTGCTTTGGTCGAAGCATGCTATTTCGTATTAATCGCTAAATCCATCATCTGTGGTTTAATTTCTGTTTTTCTAAAATTAAATAATATCTTAAAAACGCTAGCACAAGAGCATTTCAGATATCCAGTAAAGCATAAGAACGTGATTTAAAAGTATTGGGAAGATTATTTCTATAAATCAATCAGAATCTGTATGAAAGAACAAAAAGGTGGAATTCTTGTTTCTATAATATTTAAGCAACGATGACTATTTTTCTTCAGAACTCGATTTTTAGTCCAAAGGGGTTTGTCCCTGAAAGACTATTATTTCCGTTTTGCGATTTTGCGTCGGTTCACTCTGAATGCTCACATTTCAATTGTAAGGTTTTAGTTTAAACTAACAAAGTTTTATTTTAATTTCTCTTTCCTATGAGCTCTTATTTCAACTTCCCGTTAGAATGAGCGCGTGTTTCAGCTTTATGCTAATTTGAAGTGGAGCCAAGTTTTTGTATTTAAAAGATTAGCAAGGAACTTCTCGGGGTGAGAGAGCTTTTAGTCTCAGATCACTGCGGCTCTGTTCGGTGTCCACCTGACTAGCTAGTATTTAAGTTCTAAGCCTGAGCGCTGTTACGCTATTACTTATTGAAGTAATCTAAGTGCGTTAGTATTAGTCAAATCTTGCTACGCACCATTGATAGTTTAGCATAGAGGCCAATGTTTTTTAGTTTATAGCCAATAGTTTATAGCTCTGGAGCAACGACTTCTTAGTTTTCTACTTAACTTTATTTTAAATTATTTGATTGTTCAGTTTAGACCCAAGTGCGGTCATTATTTTCTGTTATCCCTTCCGAGTTGGGAAGTGGCTGTAAATAGTAGTTTAATAAAATAATAAAAGGGAATTTTTAAACCCTTCTTACGTGCAGTTATTCTACCACTTAACTACAGTTATTCTACCACAGAACATAGCTGCATTCAGCTCCCTGTTCAAGATCAGGACTTTAACGATATCACGACCATGTTCGCCAAACGTATGCACAGACAACTCAGTCCTGACACAATTTTCAAAATATTGCCACTAAATATTATCGCCCTGCATTGTATTTAAAGAAATTAAATAATGAAAATCTGCATAAATGTATGTAGGTTTCTCGCATTGTGATAAAACGACGGTACCTAGAACAATCCAATTTTGAATGACGTAATCCTACTGCGAATATGGGCATCTGGAAGCCCAAATCTGAAATTTGGAATTTGTTTTAAATATCGATTTCATATTTCGTACACCTTTAACTAATTTTTGATTAACAAACTCAAAGATTTCAAAGCGAGCAATGGCAACGTTGTACAGGAAAAACATTTTTATCTCCAGTGCGTGGGACTGTGTATCGGAAATTCTGAAGATATACTCAATTAAAATTATTTTGCGATATTTGTCTTTAACTGAATTTTATGGTTTAAGCGCGAAGAGCATGATATTCAATAAATAAAGGTATAAAACATAAAATATTGAAAAAACGCGGCTTTAGTGGTAATTTAAAATCTGAAATCTTTCAGATTTTTTTTTATGATTTTATTCATAAAATGCTATGCATGCGTTGTGTACATGTAACGAGTTATATGAATAAAACATTAAAAGTAAAGACCGACACCAAAAATTTTTTATAATCATAATTATCACTTCAGAAGATAATTTTATTCCTCAATGTGTTTAATGCGCAGTGATGGGATTAGAGTTTCATTTTCGTGACTTCTGAAATGAATGTTTCTTCGTAGTGAAAATTCCATCATTAGATTTAAATCCTCTCTATTAACATTTTCTTTCAACGGAGAGTCTTATTTAATGATTTGCATGAAACAAAAATATTAAAAAACCATTTGGCTGGTTGATGATGGTCTTTAACTAATTATTCACATTTCTCCAAGAAACATTCTTTTTTTAAAACACATGGTTCTCCGATCACGTTTCGAGAAAAAAAGTATTAAATCTTCCCTTTAAAACTAATTGTGAAAACTTCTGGTCGATATTCGAAAGGTATTATTCTTGTTTTAATTCCAAAATTTGAATTTGAGTCGCTTGAGAATCAAATTGAAACCCTTTCAGAAATTAACAAATTTAAATAACTACATTTCATTGAAAATATTAGAAGAACTGTGCATTCTGCGTTTTGCTGCTTGTATTTTATTGCTTTATTGCTTTCCCTTCTTATTGTTTTTAATAAACTAGGTATTCAGATCAATTTCTTAAATAAATGCAAATTTTTATTGCTAAAGCAAACGTAATTTATTATAGGACTGTCATCTGCTCAAACTTAAGTAAAAAGAAATACTGCAGTTTTATTACATCAAAAATAATTATATGTATTTTGCAAATATGTAAAACATTTTAGTGAAATTATAGCATTTCTTGTACAATGTAACAATACCTTATCTAAATTATGTTGGTTTCTTCTCAAATCTATTCTCTCTATTCCCAATTCCTGCATTCTCAAATCTGAGTGATTATATTCTTTCTCACAGTATTTTTATATTATTATAAGGTATTTTCTACCTTCTTTCTGCATGCTTTCGTCGTGTAAACGGTTAGCACACTCGGCCAGTACTCGAGAGGTCCAGGTTCGAGTACCCGGGAGAGCACTGCTCCTTTTTTCTGACCCCTGCTTCAAAAAAAAAAAAGACTATAAAGTGGCGCCCGAACTAAATGGTGATGAATGATAATTATTTATCACTAGGACTTGGAGATTGGGTTCCCTAAACCCCTGTCGCCCTTTAAAAGGGGAAGTATATAAGGTACCAGAAGTGGGCATAGCCAGACACACCTAATCAAGGTTAGGTTAGGTTAGGTTATTCAATTATGGCAAAGCACACGAGGGCTATCTGCCGAAAGGGAGGGATGCCTTCGTGGAGGTCTTTCTAAGGGAAACTGGCTCGTATACACTTTACGCATGGGGAAAACCACGAAAAGGCCCATGCAGCCAGCCCGTTTGCGGGATTCGAACCTCGGACCGAACTGCCAGTGTTCAGCGTCTTTACCGCTCGGCCGCTGGTGGGCCCCATCTAATCAAACAAGTTGGTCTTATGATCAGAGTATATAAGGTTGTTGTTGTTGTTGCAAGGGGGGAAACCCCTGGCCCCCGAGCCGAAACAATTTCAGCCATCACGCCATAACAGGGGCCAACCAATCAAATAATAACGGAGAACAGCAAGCCAGCCATGTTCCATCAAATTATCCAATCAAATAAAAATTCCTATCGGTTCACTATTCTGATTAAGGAGTGTCAGAACTCCCTATACCGACAATGTTAAACTGGCCATTTTCGATGTACCTTTTCTCAAAATCTGCTGCAGATATACTCTTGAAATTTTTTGTGTAATTAACGTGCACCTATCTAATTATACTGAAATGAGCTTTTGAAACATTTTGAGTTTTAGACTAATTAATAGACTATTTTATTAGGCATAGTAAAATTCAGCACTTTTCTCACGCAAAAAAAAATTGTGAAATTTTTTTATCTTAATTTATCGCAAAAAGTTCATTTCAGTAAATATTAGAAAATATAATAAATAAGTCATAAAAATTTAGGCACCTGGGAGCAGTAGTTCCCGAGAAAAGGTACATCGAGTATAAAAAATCACGTTTGGAGAAAAACGCGTTTTTATTTAAAATTCCTCATTTATCAAAGCATTAGATGATAAAATAAAACTAGATTTTTTAAAGTTCTAATTTTCATAGAGATTAAAGTATAGTATTTTTAGAAAGCTAAAAGTGTAGAGAATTTGAAAATGCAAAAATCCCAAATCAATATTTTTTGAAAATTTTTGGCTTCCAACACCCCTTAATTCTCATCATAATTTCTTCAGCTAATAATTCTCATCCTAATTTCTTCAGCTAATAATTCTTATAATAATTTCTTCAGCTAATAATTCTCATCACAGTTTCTCCAAATAGTATATAAAGTATTTTCTCCCTGTTTCCAGCATACCCTCGTTGTGTAACAGTTGGCACATTCAGCGCGTATTCGAGAGGTCCAGGTTCAATTCCCGGCGACGGCATTGCTCATTTTTCATGTCTCCCTGCTTCAAAATAACCTAATGACTACATTATTTTCAAATGATTTGACCCAGTAGACCCCTCTTTAGTGTTATTAGTACAGTTCAATATAACTGTTCCCAGTATTTATTATATTTGCCATATTATATTAACAGCTATTTCTGTTGCATCCAAACAGATGTTCTCATTTTAATTTGTGAATTTCAATTTGCATTGAAACAATACTGCAATCCCTTCATCCCCTAAATCATTATTATTAATAAATACCATATGTGGTATATATGGTAGGATCGCACGGTGTACCATAATAGGTGAACTCTAGATCCTTTGGAAAGTTTCAATTGCTCATCACCTCAGCATTTCTTTGTAAACGCTTTAAAGCTTACAATTTTGAATTTTTGAAAAGATTATTTTATGGTTAGTTATTATGAGAAGGCACTATCACTTGACCCAAGGTACGTCGTTGGTATCTCCCATACTTTTACCTGGAACTGTACCTATATAATATATCACAAAATGACTCAGAAAACCTCCGCCAAAAAATTAATGTGACAGGGGCAAATCCATTTAGCATTGAGGTAAATGGTGATTAGTAAGATAACGCTAAGGTGGCGATAGTTTTGGGGTTTTTTTTCGCCAAATTTGGCGAGAAGTCACCAAACTTGGCTTCATTCTGGTCTGATCCCCGTATAACTGTAATTAGTATTATCCCTATACGTAACTGTAACTTTATATGCCTTCCAGCAATTTCGAGAAATCGAAAGTACTGGAAATTTCTCTCTGGACGCGAGAAAAACTATATAAGCCCAGAGAGAGGCTCAGTTCTCAGTTTTTAGTTCAGACTTGCTTCGGAGTATTGAGAGATGTCCGTGTGAGCTTCTCTCTTTAGATGGGCATTGCATTCCGTTGTGTTTAACGCTCTTAGTAAACTGAAGTGGTAACTACTGTTTGGGCGCTGTCGTAATGAGTAGAGCTGTACGACTACTTTTGTGGAAAGTTCCAGAACTGTAAAGTGTGTTTCTTTTGGGAAAACAAGCTATCACCGGTTCTGTATGCATTCAATCCAAAGTCTTTAATTGGCTTAAAATATGCAAATGAAAATATGTCTGATATTATGACAGACGAATTACAGTTCTGCTTTTCATGCATTAAAATCCTGTGCACAACATTAACCCTTTCACAGCGAAATTGCCCGTAACGCCCGTGCATTCAGACATCGCAGGTCGCCCGAACACCTGCGTCCACTTTCTAGATAGTGCTTTTATCCATCGCATTAGTGCATGGCTCATTGGTTTGGGAAGTTAAATGACAAGCCAATCAGTCTTTTGAAGCGACTCAAGTAGCTCTCTCAATTTGGATGCAATTTGATTGGCGCCAACATTTAGCTATTGATGTTCGCAGCTGCAGTCCTGTCCTAAAGGCAGACTGCAAACAAAAGGTGAAACCATTCAAAGATCTCTAAAGAAAGGAGTAATCATTTCACTTAAGTAGGTTATTGTTAACAATGCAGCATTCTACTTTGCAGGAGGGGAACGAAATCCATTCTGTCAGAAATTCCTATACACGAGCGTTTCAAATGTTCGAGAGGAATAAATTATGACCTCTGTCGATGCGAAAGAGTTAAGCTTTACGACTCAACTGGTGCCTCCGACAGCTTCCCGTCGCAGATTTCCTGAGTATTGGTATAATAACCATAAGAGTGGCTCCTGAAGTAGACCAAAATAGCCTCCAAATATTTCGTGGAAAAAACTGAAGGATTAAATTTATGAAGCTCTGCAAAGTACACTCACTTCCACAAGTTAAGCACGAAGATGTAAAATGCAAACAAATCAACAAATACTACTTTGATTGACACAAAATTCGGCAGGAAAGTAGCATATATATTTATGCATAAAACAAAATCAATAATTGTACACAAAAATGAAGACAATATTAAATTTCTGTAAGTTATCAGATAATGACATACTGGAGACTTAAGCAGAATTATGTATAAAGTGAAAATAAACGCATAAAATGAAAAAGAAGACATTAATAGAGTATGTGATCCCCCGTCATCTGTATACAAAGTTTACACCTTCTGACCATGCTTTCAATTAGGTGGTCAACCGCCGCAGAATTAAACAATCGCCATTCTTCTTGTAGAACAGTTTCCAGCTCAATAAAAGTGGCTGGAGGGGGGAAACATGAAGATACCGCACGGCCGAGAGCATCCCAAGGATTTTCGATGGGATTAAAGTCGGGGGAATATGCTGGCCACGCCGTACGCGCAATCCCTTCATTCTCCAGGTAGCCATCGACGATGTCATCTCTATGGGGACGTGCGTTATCGTCCATTAAAACAAAAGTAGGGCCAACTGCTGCAGCGTACAATCTCACAATGGGTTCTAGGATTTCATCTCGATACCGGACAACGTCAAAGAACCCGTTTAAAGATGTGCAGGTCGGTGCTGTATCCTAATGAAATTCCTGCCCACAACATAATGCTTCCGCCTCGGAAAGCGTGATGTTCGGTGATGTTTTGAGACTGATTGCGTGTTCGTTGTTCACGCCATATCCTTATACGCTTGTCATCTGGCTCCAGAGCAAATCTTGACTCATTAGTAAACATGACATTGCCCAGTCAGACACATTCCATTTGACACGTTCCCGACACCACTGTAATCGTGCCCCCCTTGATTGGGCGGATAGAGGAACACAAACTCGAGGTACCTGGACGCACAGTTCACTCATATGAAACCTTCGGCGTACAGTAGATGCAGATGTCACCTTAACAATGGACGCATTAACCATAGATGTCACACGTGTGCAGGTCGCTCTGCGATTCCGCTTCGCTACAGTAGCAATATATCAACCTTCCGCGGGGTTGTAACCCTCGGACGACCGACTACGGGCCTTCGGACAACTGTCTGTGTGGTTTGGAATTGTTTCCATAAACATGAAATTACAGAATGATGAATGCCGAAGAAAAGAGAAATATCTGTGACCGACTGCCTTGCTTCAATGCGCTCCACAGCACTCAAGCGCTCAGAATCTTCCATTCGTCTTCTGGAAGTCATAGAAACACGTATGTCTTGAAAACAAATTATACGAAAGTTTTAAACACCTTCTGTCAACGTCTGTAACCCTTCATAAAGCTGGCATCTTATAACACTGCCTTTTTTGTATATTTCTTGACATGAAAGCGCGATTGGCTGTTACCTAAAATATTTGCATACTTCCATCTACCTCTGCAGAGAATTGCATCCTCTTCAATTAAAGTAGACATTAAACTTTAGTGGTAATTCTTTATAGTTTTTAGAACTGATATATTTATGGGTATTATATTTTGTCAGTAAAAGGAAAACTGTACCATAATAATTCTTTATTTTCGAAATGTTCTTCAATAAAATTCCATTGCTATGAAAAACGTGAATGCTTTGGCAATTTATTTTAAACCTTCGTGAACCTAAAAGATTTGTTTACATTGCGAAGTATTTCTGTTATCATATCCTTTACATTTCTGCAAAATTGCATAGAAATAATATTTCTAAATATATGAACTGTTCGAACTAGAAGAGAAATATGCTGATGTAAAATTTAAAATACCATAAAAAGCAATCTTAGTTTGGTGTAAATTTCTGAATAAAACTTTATCCATTTTTAGGTGATCAGATATTAGTCTTCCTAACCAAAACCATTTTTACAAGACTACTATTGCTTCTGATGAAGAGAACCTCTATATGCTGTCTCTCGAAATTGAGAGAATTTTATTCAAATCCTACGCCAAGCTAAAGTTGCTTTTCTGGCCGAATTTAAATATGCATTTTTTCTTACATGAATCTACTTTTTGAAAGTAGAATAACAAAACTTTGGTACACAATTTTAATAGTTTAAATTTCAGTGCAGATAATAAGTAAATGTTATTTTACTAGTTAATTAAAATACTTACTTAATTAAAATAATTTACTTAATTAAAATAATTTCAATATTATTAGTTTGTAGAGTCGCCAGGATTTATTTGGAAGCAGAACACATAAAAAAGGAGCAAATCCCTCGCCGGGACTCGAACCACGGACTTCTCGAATACGCGCCGAGTTGGCTGACCACTACACCACGAAGGCGGGAGAAATACCTTATATACTCCCCCTTTTAAGAAACGACTGGAGATTCGAGGACCCAATCGCCAAATCCTGAGGGTCGAGAATCATCATCCACCACCCTTTTTAGTTCGGGCGCCAGTGTAGAGACACTAGGTTATTTTCGATGTCAGGAAGCTTAAGAAATGTGCGATGCCCTCGCCGAGACCCGAACTACGGATTTCTCGAATACGCGCTGAGCGTGCTGACCACTGTACCACGAAGACATGCGAAGAAGGGGAGAGAAATACCTTATAAATTGAAAAATATTTTTTCCAACTAGAGGAAAAATTCATCATTAATGATATCTAAATCTAACATACTTATTCAAAACTGAAATTTTTGTTATGGAATTTTTGTTAGGAAAATAATGTGAAAAATTCCTAACCGTGTTTTAGGTTCCTGATGGTTTCTTTGTTAAAACTGCTGTACGAAAAAGTGGCAGAGAAACGTCATATCACGTGAGTGTGACGTTTTCTATCTTAATCTCGTTATAAAAGGGAGTCAACAAGTCTATCTAAAGGAAACTCTATGATGTAACATTACCTGGAACTGCACAATTCCTTTCGCTCTTCAAACGAAGTCAAACAAATATTCCACCATTTAGCGCGATGTTATAACATGAAGAAAGAACATCTTTGAAAAGTTTGGTTTCTAAGATCAAAAAAAGATATCCCTAATATACGGCAGATGCCACATTTGTTAGATTTCCCACTCTTTGATAACACTCTTCGTTTTCATTGAAATGGTACAGGGTTAGCGTTTTTAAGACAACCGAAATAATAAGATTACCAAAAGAAATGTTCTCCTAATACTTCTAGTATTGTTAGAAATAAAATTTAAAATTATCCACTATTTCACTAAATAAAATTATTTCTAAGTTTCACAGTTTTGCTGATACATGTGTTCCAATTGAGGAACAAAGCATTTTAAATGCAAGAAATTTGCCTTTTTAACAGAAACACTATTTCCAAAAGTAGAAATAATAAATGTAAAGATGATTTTAAATTTGTGGCTGATTACAACGAAAAATCATTTTTCCAAAAGAATCGTAACTATATTTTTCATATCTTTTGCATTTGGTTTCGGTTCGTGATCCGAGTTTTTTGTAATCATTTGCGAAAAGTTTTTCTCTTTGCTTTGGTAAACTTATATATATATATATATATATATGCAAAATATAAAAAATAGGAGGGCTTTGCTCTATGCGAACAGGCAACCGCAATTTCAGGATCTTCCCCCGAGACCAGTACTTTCAAGAACACTCTGGCCTATTATGTAATCGGCACTATAAATAGCTCTACGCGCCATTTTTCGCGCGAAGATGGGAGGAAGTTTATAGTTTCAGTTCGAATTAGAGAAAGTTTTGGTTTACAACTAATTGATTGAGCAGGAGGTATCTGCATTGAAACGTTACGTAATTTTGAATGATCACGAATTTGGGAGAAAGGATGAATTTAGGGGGAGACCACCAAATTTAGAATGTTAATTTTGAGCTCGCCAAATATTTTTTAAAGCAGCTCTCATATTTTGTAATATCTTACGCATACATATATATATATATATATGTGTGTGTGTGTGTGTGTGTGTGTGTAATAAAGCAGGCTATTGTAATGACGGTAGTAGACTTAGATGTAATATTGTTGTAGAAAGAGTTGATGGGTAGAACACAGAAAGCATAGAACATCGTATGTTGAGTCCTTAATGAAAAGGAAACTGGCAGCCGATGCAGATTAAATCTTCATTTTTATTTCAGTAAACATGTTTTGGCTGCAAACAACTCGGCGCACTACCTGTGCCTATTTCAAAATGTTTGCATTTTCGATAGCTTTGCAGTAAGAAGAGAGCAGCAAGCAACAGTCAGACTAGAGCGAAGTGTAGCAAGCAAGTAACTTGTGTTCAGGATGAAAGCTTAATTCAGCGTCAGGGAATTTCGGTCCTTCATGCATTTCGTTGGATAATAAATACTGCTGCAAAATTATTCTTCGGCTGTTTGAGTTTTAGTTCCATTTACATCGCCAGCGTTATGCAAGAATCATATGAGATATGTCTCGAAATAATGCCGTACAGGAAAAGATTACTATTTGTAAAAACCAAAAGCGATATACCAAATTAAAATTAAGTAGCAAAGAGCCATTGCTAATTCAAATTATAATTTTTCGTTTGCAGTTTTTTGACATAAGTTTTGTATTCTTTCTGTTTGACGCATCCATACTTACAGCATCCCTCCCCTTAGGCAGATAGCCCTTTCGAATGCTTTGCCGTACTTAAATAAACCAAACCAAACGTTCCATGAAATGCCTCTCTTATTGAAATACTGAAGCATGTGTAAACCGTTCATTTCTCAAGTTTAACTCGAAATGCAGCCATATATGTTCCGTATACTCATAGAGATGTCTTTCTCAATTGTCATAAAAAAACTCACCATTTGCAACAGTATTTTGTGCTATTATCAAATTCTGAATTTCATGGTTGTCCAAATACGGGTTCAAATATTCGATACTGCCTTATAAAAATTCTATACGTTCTTGCTAGGTGGAACACCAGAAGTGAGGATTAGAACACCGGTCTAAAATTTTTTCCAAAATTGACGTTAACGTTAACATTCCGAAGTCACATTTATATCCCTATTATGAAACATAAACTCTCGTAATCCGTTTTAAATCTGAAACATACTTTAATAGCAATTTAAATAGCTTTATTAAATTATCAGATTTCGAATGTATACGTTTATGCTTATAAGGATACTTTAATTATGTGTCATGCAGAGTTTTCCACATTCAAATACTAGAACTGATATAGGTTAGACTTTCACTGAAGACGCAAACAAATTTATGTCATCTAGAACCTCAGAAACATATTTATTTTCTGTTTTATTAATATATTGTTGAGTGTGTACGGGTTCGTTATGGACTGAATGCCCAAGTCGTTAAAATGTTAATAAAATTTATTCTTTCCACAAGAAATAAATTAAAACTTCTGAATATTTCTTCAGAGATATTCGCACAATATCACAATATCTCAAACGTTAAACAGAATTCACTTCAAAACAGATAAAGGTAATCCAATCTCACAGCGAAATCGCTACAATCAATCAAAACATTAAGTAAACAAACAGCAGTTCGCTTTAAACAGCTACAACTACAACTGAGATGAGGTGTTTCAATTCGGCTTTTATAAGCTTTTTAATTATCACTAGAACAATCTCGATTTTTCTAGACTTTTCTGTATGGCAACAGTAATTACGAAATATTTATTTATTAAACATTAAATGCACGCTCGCTTTTATTTTTATTTTTTTCGACGTAGCTTTCTCTTCAAAAATCGTCTGCGTTGCACGGGAAATATAAAGCAATTTTAATTACAATTCTAAATGAATAGCCAAATAAATGTGAAATATATAACAATATTTATGAAAGGAAATGCCAGTCTGCTTATCTTGCCAAAACTTTATAACATGTTATCAAAAAAGTAAATAAATATATGCGACATGAGTATGTTTATACACTCATATCCATGAGTATATTTGAAACTTAGAGAAAAAAGTCTCTTTTTACCAAAGTATTGGAAAGATGATATAGGCTCTGACAGAAAATTCTGAATATTGACAAACTTCTAACATTATGTGAAAAGTAGTAAAATATTGAAAAAGAATATATACGTATTATATGGCTCACTTTTAAAGAACGTCATTTTCAGGTACAGTAATTTTAAAACAACGTTTTTTGATTTTCTCCTAAGTGTAAAGGCTAAATATTCTCTACTTAAATTAAATCTTGTCGTGGTATTCAGTAAAATAAGTAACTGGAAAAATAAGTTACTTAGGATTATCGGATAAATCTTAGATGTAAAAAATACAATTTCAACTTATACCTACTCGAATTAATTCATATTTAAATCAAATAATTAAGAAAATAAATCATTTTATTGAGGGTTTGTGAAAGGGAATTGTCAATTTATTATTTTATAAAACAAATTTTCACATTTTTAGATATAAAAACATGAAAGCTTTCAGATTTTATATTACGCCTAAAGGGTCGTTTTTTAGCGTTTTGCGTGTTACCTTTATTTATTAAATATCATGGTCTTCGCGCTTAATCCACAAAATTCAATTCAACAGCAATATCAGAAAATAATTTTAGAAGAGTATGTCTTTAAAATTTCCGATACACAGTCTCATGCCCTGGAGAATGTTTTTTTTTTTTTTTTTTTTTTTTTTTTACTATTTTGCTGTTTTTGTAAAAAATTATTTTTCGTACAGTGTTGCCGTTGTTCGCTTTGAAATCATTGAGTTTGTTAATCAAGAATTCGTTGAAGTTTGACAAAATATGAAATAGATGATAAAACAAATTCCAAATTTGGACCTTCAGATGCCCATATTCGAGTAGAGGACTACGTTATTCAGAATTTGATTTCTCCAGGTACATTTTTGTTTTCACAGTGCGAAAAACATATATACATTCATGCAGATTCTTTATCAGTTAATTTCTTTAAATATAATGCAGGGTTCGAATATTTGGTGCCAACAATCCCAGTTATGAATTAGCGGTTTATAGCGAATTAACCCAAAATGCCAGAAAGAAAGTAATAGCCCTTATGGGTAAATTGCGTGTTTGGACTAATGAAAATAAATATATTTATTACATTAAATTGAGTTCTTAGGGTATTGAAAAAAGTCTTCGCAATCAAATTCTATGTAAATACGTAAAATTATGTAAAATGTGCAAAACATGTATGCAATATTTCCTTTAAATTTTATGCATCTTCAATGATCAGAATTGTAATTACTACTTTGAGAAAAAAAGCCCGAAATCAGATCTCTTTAATCCACTTCATAAAAATATTCCTTTAAAAGATATGCAAGCATCATCTCTTAAAGATGTAAAGAATTCATTTTTTAATTACCATGAAACAATATTTTCTCTAAAACGATTTATTAAAATTAGGTATGATTGTATACTAAGCAATTAGGCTGTACAGATGCTATAAATGAATATTAAATGAATCGCGCGTAAAGTAGTTTATATGTTATATATTTATATATATATATATCTTTTTATAACTTTAGTGAGTTATATATATGTATAATTATACAAAAGATTATTTTTTAAATACGATGATTATACTACCATGGGAATTTTAAGAAATATTTAATTTGAAAATCAAAACAAAGGAAACAGTGTAAAAACGTAAAGCATTTTAAACTAAGTATTAAGCAAATTAAATCAGCTAAATTTTACTTGAAAAACTCCTCTAAAATGTATTAAATTTCATAAATTACAAAAACTGAAAAACTGAAGTATGAAAATTAATTATTCATATTTTAATGTCCGAAATAAACTCATCAAGGCGTAATTATTTAAAACATTGAAACCTGAAATTTAACAATTTAACAATCAAGGCATCACTATGCCTTGATTGTTAAATAGTTATAGGCGTTTAAATAGTTATACACTCACTAGTATATAAGTATTTAAGCGCCTGTTATCTTCTTAACGATTTGAGTGCAAAAATAATAATAGTAAAAAAAAAAAATCTGAAAGGTTCCAGATTTTAAATTACGTTGAAAGGGGCTTTTTTTTTTATCGTTTTGCGTGTTACCTTTATTTATTAAATAACACGCTCTTCGCACTTAAACCATAAAATTCAGTTCAAGGAGCAAAAGTAATGTAAAACGGAAAACATTTATGCCATTATAAAATGGCGTAGCTATTTTAACATTCATACCGAGAACACAGGATCGAAGGAGAATTTTACCAGTTCTGGTTTGAATTACTTCAGAATAGTGAAAAACTACGAAAGATTGAAATCGACATAATTATCATTGTATTTTCTAACAATTAAACTATGCCAAGGCTGCCAAACAATACCTTCGGCGATAAAATTGGCATAAAATTAGAAAATTAGTAAATTTTCAGTTAGAAGTATTTTGCGAGTGTTGTGAAAACAAGGGTTGCCGAAAAGGAAGAAGGCTGGGGAAACCATTCAAATTGTTACAAAATAGAAATACAATTAACATTTATATTTAGGCAAAAGTCACAAAAATCGAAAACAGTAAAATAATAAAAGTCTTCATTCAGCTTAGCTCCAGCGAGTCTTTGTGCCTCTCACATACATCGAGAATAAGTCTGGCAATAAATGTAATAGAAATGACTGGAATGGTAACAGCGCATGATTTTCGAGACTTTTTTTTTTTTTTTTTTTTTTTTTAAATGATGGTTTTTTTGTGTTTTTTTTTTTTTTTTTTTTTGAAGCCAAAGATTTCGGCTGGCGAGAGAAATACGTTACGAAACTTAGTTTTGGGTGTGAATGTAGTGATTTGGTAGACGGTTGCACGGTTTTTTGAAATGAAAATGAACACTGAAAATGAAACATATCCGATTTACAAAACATATCCGATGACGATACCCAAAAAGGAAGATCTAATGATGGTTTTAAAAAAAGATAAATACTTTGATCATATATTAAGTGAACAATTTCATTTTTTCGAAACTTAGTTTTGGGTGTGAATGTAGTGATTTGGTAGACGGTTGCACGGTTTTTTGAAATGAAAATGAACACTGAAAATGAAACATATCCGATTTACAAAACATATCCGATGACGATACCCAAAAAGGAAGATCTAATGATGGTTTTAAAAAAAGATAAATACTTTGATCATATATTAAGTGAACAATTTCATTTTTTGATATTTTTCAAAGGGTAAATATTTAACACCATGAAACTTTACAAAATATATAATGTTTTTAATTTTTCGAACTCTGAGACGTTTATATACGAAACATCTATGAGTCCTCATTTTATGTAAATTCTTTCATGTTCGATACTTTTCTTTTATTTCGAAAACTTCAGATTTTCCTGTAATCTTTTACAGGTTTCTCATATCTAAAAATACTGATGTAAACACCACATGACTTCCTTGTACGGAATATACTTTATACGGTACGTTATACGCATTTCTTCCTGCATTTCATTTAAATTTATTTCCTCGAATTTCATTAGAGATATATTTCTCATTCAATTAATTCAGTTCTCACTCCACGAGAAGGCAAAAATACGTGAAACCTCAAAATATCTTTATAAACATCGATAAATATAAAACATAAATACAGTTAAAACAATTTAAAGAACAATTTTTTACAATTAAAATTAGTTTCTACGCAAAAACAAGCAATTCGGTCAACGGGCAAGAAGGCAGATTTTTCGGTGCACAAAACTGAAAGTTTACCATTTCTTCTCCGTTGTCAAAAACCCACTGAAGGCGTAGAAACTTACTTCGTTTGTTGTGGACGCTTCGCTGAGTCAATATATGGAATAATTTAATAACTTAAATGATAATCGCAGGATGGATTAAGCATAATTTAATTCATAACAATAAAAGAATAAAAGAAGACGTTAGTTTGTTGTTGCGAAGCTTAGTTTCTCTAGATTGGCAACAAATCCACTATTCTGCTAAGTTTCAAATGTAAACAAATATGGCCGCTGTGGCCAAAAAAAAGTAGGCTTAGTCTCACTTAAACAACTTTTTAATTGTTGGTAATTCTACAACTATAACATGCAGGTTAACTAAAGGCATAAAAACCTTAACGGGAAGATAATAACAACATAATTTAATCATTTTTAAAGCAAAATGAAATGCACAATTTACCAACGTATAAGAATAAAGAAACTGAACTCATTGAGCCGAGTAACAGAGAGGATACATATATTTATATACTTTTGGTACGGCCGGTTGAGACTAAAATGGTAGGGGCACAACTGCATGTTATATCAGTCCTATATATAAAATTTCAACTTTCTGAAGCTACTCGTTTTTGAGTTATGCGAGATACATACATACATACATACATATGTATGTACAGATACCACGAAAATATCTCTTCTGAATCCATTTTAAATTAGTTGTATAATTCGTTTTTGGAAAAAGTGTCCTTTATTTTGTTCTTACCTATTGATGTCACACAAAACCATCGTTAAATTTCTTTCGATAGCGGTGAAAATGGATACCTTCTTTGAAATATGGTACCTGGAATTTTTTGTGATTACAATACTTCTTTACTTCGTACAACGAAGTAGAAATATGTTGAAAACATACATATTTTGATGAAAAAAGAACTTGATATGAGATGGAGTCGTTCAGGGTTTTGGAATTATGGTTCAGTTCGATCACCTTCACTCTACCTAATGTAGTCTATTCCTTTTTATGTCTCCTTAATCATTAGCAATAAAAAGGAATTTGACTAGTGTTTTATGAAATTTAAGTAAGGCATACAGGTTAGAAAATTTTTGCAGTCTGTAAGGACTGAAATATATATATATATATATATTCAAATGTGCCAATACAGGGTGTTTATAAAGTCCCGGACCCATTTTGATGTTTCATAACTCATAAAATAATAAAGATAGATTAAAATTAATAACATAAATGGTTAGATAGACTAGAAAAGTTCCATGACCCTTGTCAATGAACTTCCAAGTGTGCATCCTTCGTCCCACGGAGAATATCAAGTCGATATTCAATTTCACGCCAGGTACCGGCAAGCATGTCGGCATCCACAGAGGCTACTGCGGTTGTAATTCTGGCTTTTAGGTCATCCATGTTCGACACTCTCCTCCTGTAAACGTTGTCCTTTACAAATCCCCAAAGGAAAAAGTCCAGCGGCAGTATATTAGGTGATCTGAGTGGCCAAGGAATTGCATCTCTTCGTCCAATCCATCGTCCTGTAAAATGGTCATTCAAAGAACTACGAACGATGGTACCCCGATGAGGTGGTGCACCATCTTGTTGCAAAACGACAGGTGGCTGAAGCTCTTCTAATTGTGGAAATATGAAGTTTTCCAACATGTCTAAGTATACGACTGATGAGACCGTCTTTTCTGTAAAAAAGAAAAGCCCAGTGACTCGGATGCATTAGTCCACACCACACATTAACCTTTGGGGAATCCCTTTGTGCCTCACGGTATTCATAACATTGCAATAGTTGCCAAAAACAAAAGAGAGAGAAAATCGTAAATAACCTTTCTCGTAACCTAACTTTTCACGTAAATAACCTTTTTCGTCCCAAATTCATGTAAGCTTCGTTAAATCTTTGCCTCATTAGCCCTTTCATCGTGCCTTATGTAAAAAAACGTGAAGTAAACTATCTTTTCTCTTCATTCTTTCTGCTTTTATAATAGGGCGAGTTATTTAGTTATTTAAGAAAATTTCTAAAAAAAAGCTTCTCTTACTGGTTTTAGCTCAGATTTAAATTCCAAGGTTTGTCCTTGTTTGGACTCCTTTATTAGTCAAAATAAAGTGTAACACATGATACCAATCCATGCGTCTTTAAATGAAAGATAATGACTAGACTAAAGTTAATGAAAAACAAGTGTAGCCTAACGGTTTCACAGTTTAACTAACACGGAATTTGGCTCTGACCGAAGTCAACTTAAACAAGCCTAATGGCAAGAACGCCACGAAATTGTTATTGCTTTAGAATCAAAGTTACCAACGCGGCGTTCAAGCAGGCAGAATAGCTTTGATTGCACTTTCCAAATCCTTCCTTTAAGCGGGCGCTGGAAATTTGAGTCCTGTCATGGAAATGAAACGAGGCTTGATAGAAAGGGGATTAACTTAAAATAATGGGTTTTAAAATTAAAACTAATCTTAAACTGTCTGTCCAGTCACATTCGAAACAACAACCATCGAAACACTTCCGTTTGCTTAAGCACTCCTAACATTCCTGAAAACGTTAATAGAATGCCCCTTTTGGCAACTGCTACAAATTAGCCATCAAGTTTTTTGGATAACTTGAACGATCTGGAAGCATTGTATCCATAGAGATGTGTATAAATTTTTAATGTAGCCATTAAATGACGTGCAAATAAGGTGTATTTTCCAATTTTCTTCTTTAATAACTGTAAGAAATTTTGGGAAAAGCTTAGATACAGTTAAACGACTGTTTCAAATTTCTCTTAATGAAAGGGAAGTATACAAATTTCCAAAATTGTAGCAATTAATATCTTTTATTTCAATAATTTTAAGAACACAAGGAACTGGAATTTTATTATTAATAATCCAACTGCAACGCTGCTTTTTATGATCTGTTTGAAAAATAACAGCACAGATGTTTTTGAGCTTGGGAGCAAAAATATAAGATAGAGTGAAAAAGTGTAAAAAAAAAAGACTGTGTGTTTACAGAAAGAGATTGAATTTTTATTAAAAAAAATAATCATTTTCGTATCAGTAGGCAAGGTTATTCTGAGTGGTGAAGATATATCAGATACTGATTGCATAGGATTAAAAATCTATTATATAACAAGATAATATATGTTACAAGGATCTATTCCCAGTCAAAGACATTGACATTTCTTTTCTGAAACGCTGAAAATACGGTATTGTATCGAAGGCTCGAAGCAAGCATTATAACATTGAATACACTATCCCAAATGATGATATTTTATACATCTTTTATATAGAGCAGGGGTGGGCGTTAAGTCGATCGCGATCGACCGGTAGACCGCCAAGACATTTTGGGGTGACCCCCTTTATTAAGACCTAAGACGCGGACACTAATATACAAAGATTCAGCGATTTACTACAAGAGGTAAAAGATTTTTCTTGGAATCAAATGAGAGAGCGTACGTTGAACTTAGTGATGATGTTCGGTTGATGGATTTAGGTTTTGTTGTTGATATAACAAGCCATTTATAATGAATTAAACTTTCAGTTGCAAGGAAAAAACCAAACTGCAAATTATAGTTGAATTGAATGGATTTATTAATACTTTCAAGAGCAAGTTAAGGCTCAGGTGATCTTCTCAGGTGATCAAGAAGGAACAAAAAAAAATTCAGAAATATTTTTGACAAGTTGCTGCAGAAAGCAGGTACACTAAACAAAGAGTAATACAGGATGTTTATAAAGTCCCGGACCCATTTTGATGTTTAATAACTCATAAAATAATGAAGATATAAACAAACTTATGTCATTTATTGAAGGAATAACTTATAAATTTTCCTTTTCAGGTTTGAATATCTGTACTTTTGTAAATATCGTCTGCGCGTGTGGTTAATGTCTAAATATCTGTTCTTTTCTAAATATAGCCTGCTTATTAATTGCATTTTTCTCTCTTTTGTTTTTGGCAACTATTGCAATGTTATGTTTACTTTTGATGTGTTTGTTCTAGTACTTTTGTATGTGGTGCGCCACCTCATTGAGGTAGCATCGTTCGTAGTTCTTTGAATGACCATTTTACAGCAAGATGGATTGGGCGAGGAGGTCCAGTTCCTTGGCCACCCAGATCACCTGATATAACGCCGCTGGACGTTTTCCTTTGGGGATTTGTAAAGGACAACGTTTACAGGAGGAGAGTGTCGAACATCGATGAACTAAAAGCCAGAATAACAATCGCAATAGCCTCTGTGGATGCCGACATGCTTGCCCGGTACCTGGCGTGAAATTGAATATCGACTCGATATTCTCCGTGCGACGAAGGGGGCACACGTGGAAGTTCATTGGCAAGGGTCATAAAACTTTTTCAGTCTATCTAACCATTTATGTTGTTAATGTTAATCTATCTTTATTATTCTATGAGTTATTAAACATCAAAATGGGTCCGGGACTTTATAAACACCCTGTATTATGATAAAATAATAAAACTTCACTCTGAACTTGAAAGGCGTTTTCAAGAATTTCCTAGACTAGAACCAATTGTTACATTTATGTGTTACCCGTTTAGCAATGTTGATGTCGAAGAAATAAGTGAAATTATATACCCTCTTTATCTTCAGAATGACATAATTTTAAAATCACCTAGTTCAGAACCTAAGAATAAACTTCGGAATCTAATGGATGAAGTAAAGCAGGACTTTATTTATCCCTGGAAATAAAATATCCTAATTTAAAAATGCGTTACGTTTCATTTAACATCGTTCTTTGGCTCTACCTACCTGTGTGAATTTACATTTTCAATTATGAATACAATTAAGACAACATATCGTTCCCGTCTCTTAGACTACTACTTAGATTCCAGCGCAAGATTAGCAGTTAGTAAATACACTGGTGTGCAAAAATTAAGGACGAGACGGTTTTTTCAATATAACTTTGTACAAAAGCTTTCCAAATCAACACATTTAATACCGTAAGATCCCCAATACGTAAGGACATGAGTAATGTAAGCAACACTTACTAAAATAGAAATTAGAGGGATAAAAAGAAGCTTTATTGAAAAAGTAGCATGGAGCGCAATGCGACTGAAGGCCGAAACATCCCTGTGATGGGTGTCCAGCAAGAAACATCCGGTCTTTAATAGGGGATATGATCTCCCCTGACTGCTAGGCAGGTTTCACATCATTTGTGCATGCTGGATATGTGGTTGTTAATGAGCTGTTGAGGCACTGCTGCTCGTTCCTCTTGTAGCACCAATCGCAGTTTCGGAATCGTTACTGGCGATAAGTTACGTGCTGCCACGGGTCTCCCTAGTAAGTTCCGTACATGCTTGACGGGATTTAGATCCAGAGACCTTGCCGACCAATCCATGTGTTCAATATCTTCACTCTCCAACAGCTCTTCGACAGTAACTGTGCGATGAGGTGGAGCGTTGTCGTCCATGAAGAGGAACTGAGGACCCATAGCCCTTGTGAAAAGACGCAGGTAAGGAAGAAGAACCTCGTTACAATAGCAGTCCCAGGTGACGAACCTCCTTGGGAGGTATGAAGGTCGGTCCGGCTACCGAGCATTATGTCTGCTCGAACGAGAACTCCGCAACCTCCAAAACAGTCCTTTTGATGATGTTGAAGGGGTTATTGCGTGTTGCCCGCTCTGCCCAGACGTTTATGTGTCTAGAATCGCAACTCAGACTAAATCTGCTCTCATCTGTAAAAAGTACTCGTCCCCATTCATTGTCTCTCCAATTCCGGTGTTCCCGGCACCACAGAGAACGCCTTCTCCGATGGGCAGGCGTTAGAGGTACACACCGTACAGGGCGTCGTGCAAACAGACCACCACCGTGCAGTCTTCTGGCCACGGTAAAACGCGATATCGGTCGTCCAGTCGCCTGTGTCGTGTGTCTAGCGATTTCTCCCGCTGTCTGCCGCCTGTTTCTTCTGGCCTGTAAGGCAATATACCGGTCATCTGCGGGTGTGGTTCCTCGTGGACGACCACTACTAAACCCCCGGATAGCTGTTCCTGTAGTTTGAAATTGTCTCCAAAGTCGTGAAACGATGCTGTGAGCAATTCCGAACTCTGCAGCCACACTTGTCACACTGCGGCCTTCCTCCAACTTCCCAATGATTCGACCTCGGGTAAAAGCATCCAGATGTCGTCTAACAGATTGATTATTCGCCATTTCTCGCTGAGGCAGCAACTCGGTGTGATTTTAACTGCTATACGGCGTGCAATCTCTTTGCCAGAAATACTGATCTTACACCGACAACATGCTTTATACTACTCAGACACTCCCCCATTACGTCTACCTGCATATCTGCGCATGTGCTACCGTACATTACCTTACTTAATCTCCTGATTGGTCTTTCTGTCCGCTCTGCCTCTTCGTTCAGCTGATATGCTAATTTTTCGACTTCGTCCTTAATTTTTGCAGACCAGTGTATATCGAGATATTCAAGATTAGCAGACAGTATGCAGACCAAGTCTTTTACTAAATATAACTAAGAGAATTAATTTTACCCAAAAATGATTTTTTTTAATGTATTTTTAATTATTTGATAAGAAATGCATCGCTTGGAATTATTATATTTGTGGCTATTATTATGTTTGTATCTTGCGTTTTGCTTTAAACGCGGATTTAAAGAGTAAGTGTTTTTAAGTATGTAGGTTTAGGTAGGTAAGTATATCACTTTTATAAACGTTTTGACACAAGGAATGCTCAGTCAGGTTAGGTCCTTCCAAACTGCCAACTTAAATTTTAATGAAGTGATATTTATATTTTAATTCTCTAACAGAGATTTACAAATCAAGCTTAGCAAATATACACTCATGTCCATAAATTAAGGATAATTCGGAGTCACGCTAAAACCGAACTCTAAAATAAATATATCACCTGTAAAATCACTGCACACATCTTCAAAAATCATATGCAAATTTCACGAAGTAACCAGATGACACCGATGGTACGTTACAATGACGAGAGTGTAAGAGAGCAATATATAAGGAATACAGAAAAAGAAGTAAAATTGTTCGCAGGAGCTTTATAAGCATTTCAGTGCAATAACCGAATTGTTATGACACAAAAGATGCATTTGGATGATTTTTTACGTGGTAGAATGATCGGCCGTCTGGAATGTGGGCGTACCCAACTGGAAGTATCAGACGAACTTGGAATTGCCAGAGTGTCATCTCCAGGTTTTGGCAACGATTCCAAGATGATGGTAATGTGAGTAGACGTTACAGCACGAGTCGCCCCAGAGTTACAAAGCCGAATGAGGATCGGTATTTGGCAGTTACTGCCAAAAGAAACAAGCGGAGCACAGCCTCAGACCTGTCTCGTCAGCTCTCTTCAGCCACTGGTACGACAATTTCAAGGCAGACCGTGTACAGGCACATAGGGCAGTTTGGTCTATATGCTCGTAGATCTGTCAGATGCGTTCCACGTACTGCAACTCACTGTCGCCTGCGGTTAGCCTGGAGTAGAGAGCATACATTGTGGACACCGGAACAGTGGGCTTGTGTGATGTTTTCCGACGAGTCCAGGTTTAGCTTGCAGTCTGATTCTCGCCTGACTTTCATATGGAGAGCTCCAGGTACCCGTTACCACCAAGAAAGCGTCATTGATCGACACCGTTACGGTGGTGCAGGAGTGCTCGTTTGGGGTGGAATTATTCTGGGTTCCAGAACTGACCTGCATGTTCAAATTAGAACCATGACAATCCAAATCTATCGCGACGTCATTCTGGAACAACATGTACGTTTGTTTCGGGGCGCCATGGGCGCACAATTTGTGTTTATGGATGACAACGCCCGTCCTCACCCTGCAAACATCGTAAGCGAATGCCTTCAATCGGAGGATATCACCCGTATGGACTGGCCAGCATTCTCACCGGACTTGAATCCAGTAGAGCACGTGTGGGACATGCTTGGCCGACGAGTTGCAGCCCGTCAACCTCCTCCTACATGTCTACCGGAACTTCGGAGAGCATTGCTTTTTGAGTGGTGTAATATCCCCCAAGATCAGATCGATAATTTGATACTCAGCATACCTAGGCGTAGTACGGACTGTATTGCATCGTCTGGGAGACATACAATGTATTAACAATCATACCAACCATGTAATATTGGGTTTTTGTAAATAGGTTTTTTTTTTTTGTAATTTGCTCCAGGAAAAAAAATTGCTAATTTTTTTAATAATGTCAAACATATAACATCTTTTTTTGCTCTTTACCTTTTGTTTAATAAATAAGCTTTACAAATAAGT
>KK121420.1:228848-310264 GCA_000611955.2 Stegodyphus mimosarum
AAAAAACTTTTTATCTCCAGCGCGTGAGACTGTGTATCGGAAATTCTAAAGATATGTTCATTTTAAAATTATTTTTAAATTATTGAAATTTGAATAACGTAATCTTCCATAGAATATAGGTATGTTGAAGGTCTAATTTGAATTTGAAATTTGTTTTATTATTGATTTCATGTTTTGTAACACTTCAACGAATTTTTGAATAACAAACTAAACGATTTGAATGTGAGCAATGGCAACACTATAGGGGAAAGAAATAAAAAAAAATTAACTCCAGCGCGTGAGACTGTGTATCGGAAATTCTAAATATATGTTCATTTTAAAATTATTTTGCGATATTGCTGTTGAACTGAATTTTGTAGTTTGAGTACGTAGAGCATGACATTTAATAGATAAAGGTAACACTCAGAACGTTAAAAAAACGCCCCTTTAGGCGTAATTTAAAATCTGAAACCTTTCAGATTTTTTTCTTTTTATTATTGTTTTTATTATTATTATATTTACTTTTACAAATATAAACAAGTTTTCAGGAATAAAATCAATATTCTAATTGTATAATAATTGTTTTCAATGAATGTAATGGCTATACTTTATTTTTTTATTTTTATTTTATTTATTTATTTATTTATTTATTTATTTGCCAAAAATTTACATAATTTCTAAGACGTGCTTATCACAAGCTTATTTTAACTCATGCTTAGCCCAGTTTTTCTCGAAATGTCGTTGAACAATAATGCAGGTTTTGTAAATTAATAATTTAGATGAGCATTATTTAAAGGTGCGACTGTACATTTCACTACATCAGCTGAAAATGTTTTGATAATTATAACATGTAAGTAATTTCATTAAGTTGCTTTAATTAAACCATGTTACAAGCTGCGTAATCAATGATAATTATACGAACATGGAGAAGCTCTTGTCGAGTAATCTCTATTATTAAAATCTTTGCGCGTCTGTTTGTCGCTTGGTTGGTTTGTAACATCATTTCCTGCGGAACGGCGGGTAAATGAGTTTCGACAGATGTGCCCCCGGATTCCAAAAATCGTGGGAAGCCATTTCGAACATTCTCCTCTTCATGCAACTTTAATCAGCCGAGATATAAATTAAAATCTCTTAAAACGCTAAGTTCCACACCTGCAAGTTGCTTTTTACTCTGGTCGGCATGCTGCGTCGAAGCGCGTACGAGGTGGAATTTTAAAATTGCAATCCGGTCGCCCAGACGCCAGAGGGGTTAGTGGTTCTGACTACTGCAACGAAGGTCCTGAGTTCGAATCCCGCAGAAAAAATAGTTGTAATTTGTAGGAGACCAATGTTAGGTTTCCATCTCTCACCTGTCGATGCCTCCATAATAAAGAGACCATCGCTTCAGGTCTTATTAGTGGCTAGAGCCCGCCTTTGAGTCCACAAATAACTACCACCTGTCTTCTCTAAACAAAACTAGAGGTCACGCGGCACGTTTACTGGCTCGTTAATTAATGAATCACTTAATAAAACAATCCCCCGGCGGTCGACCTAGCGAAGCTACTGCCAGGATCTGTGCCTAGGCAGTCTTGGACAGGGGGGGTGCACAAATGAACCTAGTGGTTCAGGAGGCTCCGGAAAAGTCATTCATTGACCAGCCCGGTGGTCTGGTCGGTTTAGAGCAGAACGGCTCTAGTAGCCCAGGGGGTAGTGCCCCGGGTTCGCTGGGTAATGACCCTCTGCAGCCCAAGCGACTGGTAGGTAGCAAATAAACCATCAGTGGGGAAATAACTCCAGGTGCGTTAGGCCGATCTCTCCAAGGTTCTGGGCCAGGGGTTGAACACCTGCGCCAGTTCGGAAGGGGGGAGGACTTTTAGTGTCATTTATTTAGGCAGAAAAGGGAACGTCCATAAATTGTTGTTGTTGTTAATAAAACAATGTAAAATTGGAGCGTCTATAACGTTAAAACGATAGTTGTTACAGTCAATAGTAAAATATAAAAATATAAAATGTAAATGTAATTTTTCAAGCAACAATTACAGAAATAGATAACATGAATCTATAGTATTTAAAAAAAAGTATGAAAAAAGGAACATTAAATATATCACGAAAATCCCAAAGCTGAAATGTTCCGAAGAAGAAGGCGACTTCTCTTTAAGTTCTAAATTGGAAACAAGTATAAAAAACTAAATTAAAATTGTAAATTATTAAAAATGCAGACATAACAAACAATAAAAATATCCTATTATAAGGATAAACTGTTTGTACGTTTGTGATTACGCTAAAGCATCGAGGGCTCTCTGTCTAAGGGGATGGATGTCACTTTAAGAAAATCTTAAGAAACTGATTCGTATATACGTTAGACATTGGGAAAAACCACTAACACGCCCATGCAGCCAACCCATTCGCGGCGTTCGAACTTCGGATCGAACTACCAGTGTGCAACTGACTTTACTGCTCGGCCCGTAGTAGGCACGTAAGGATAAGATGAAACAAGTCAAGTCAAGATGAACCCAATTAGTTTGAGAATATAAACGTAACTGAATCATATTAATTTTTTTCAGGTGTATATAGAACTGCTTTCTTTCATACTAAAATGTTTTTATATTTTCTCTTTCCGGACGTGCATAGAACTTAAAAATTTCGATTTGGACGCAGCCCTCTATTGGAAACTCGGCAATCAGTTAATATGAAGAATTCTTCCTGAGGATTCCTGAAAATACGTTCTTTGTAAGTACTTTTGTTTTGATATCAACTTAATTTCAAAATGACATGATGATTATATGTTTTAAAAATTCACAGATATGCTAAATTAAATATTTTTATTAGAAAGTAAAGAAAAAAGTGTGATGTGTACATCACGTGATTTCCTTGTACGCAATATTAATATATACGCATTTTACATTTCATTTAAACTTATTCAATTGAATTAAATCGAATTCGTCGATAAACCGCAATACAAAAAAATGCACTCTTTAAAAATCCAATATATTTGTTTACCATAGCGACACTCTGGCGCTAGGTTCACTTAACAGCGTCACGTCTCATTCATTTTATAACTCAGAATGCACAAAAATTATGTATATCCTTTGAAGAATTATCTAATTGTTGCCACATGTTCTAATCAAATACTATAATAAATCCAGAACGATGTATAAAAAATTAAAGAAATAAAAGAAAAGAAACAGTTTTTCGCAGACGATTCAGTATTTCTTATTCAATTAATTCAGTTTTTTTGTCGCGACAAGGTAAAAATACATAAAAATTCACAATATATAGATATTAAAAATTACGAAATAAATTTTAAACATTTATTTCGTCGAATCAATTCCAGAATGGATTAAGCATGATTGAATTCGCAACAATAAAAGAAGGCGTTATCTTTGTTGTTCCGAAACTTAGTTTCTCTATTATTGGCAACAAATCGACTATTCTGCTAAGTTTCAAATGTAAACAAATATGTCCGCCGTGAGAAAAATGATTAAGCTTAGTCGCAATTAAACAACTTTTAAGTTGTTGATAATTCTGCAGTTATAACATGCAGGTTAACTAAAAACCTTAACCGGAAGATAAGACCAACATAATTCGATCATTTTTAAGCAAAAAATGCATAATTTATATATATATATATATATATATATATGTATGTACATATATTTATATACATTTGTTGTGGCCGATTGCAACCAAAATAGGCGATGCATATCCACGTGTTATAACAGTCCTATACACAAAATTTCATTGTTCTGAGGTTATTCGTTTTTGAGTTATGCGAGATACATACATACATACGTAGGTACGCACAGACGCCAGGAAAAAATTTCTTCAGAATCCATTATAAATCAGTTTTATAATTTTTTTGGAGAAAAAAAGTAATTTATTCCGTTTTCACGTTCAGATATAAACATTGCTAAGTTGCGTTCGATAGCGGTCAAAATGGATAATTTCATTGAAATATGATATCCGAAATTTTTCGCGATTACAATACTTCATTTCTACTTCGTACAAGGAAGTAAAAAGAGAAAATGTTTTAAACTTTCATTTTTCTTTATTTCTCTGCGTTTTTAATTTTTTTAATTCTTTTATGTTTTATTAATGCTCCCTTTTTCAGTGTTAAAATCTTTCAAATGGTTTAATTATTTTTAAGTAACCAGCATTTTACAATTTAGACCAAAGTTTTTAATTTATGGTTACTGAATGAATCAAGTTTTTTAAATATCACGAAAGTTATACAGTATATAAGCATTTCTGACATTCCAAACTGTTTTTCTCAGTAGCGTTCTGTTGCTTCTTAGGTAAATTTATTAAGCGAAAACAATTTTAATTTGTTTTTTGAACTTTGATTATAAATTAAATTACTAAGCAATTTGTAAATATTTTAAAATAAGGAAGGTAGTTTTTTTTTAAATAACTTCTGAAAAGAATTAGATTCTAGAATATTTTAAATTGATGATATCTGCTTTTTCGTTTAGTTTATTATGGCAAAACACATTAGGGCTCTCTGCCTGAGTGGAGAAATGCCTTCGTGTAGATTTTTCTAGGAGTAACTGGCCCATATACACGTTACACATCGGGAAGGCCACGAAAACGCTCATGCAGCCAGTCGCTTCGCCTGGATTCGAACCCAGGTCCGAAATACCAGCGTTCAGTGATTTTACTGCAAGGTATTGGTTGTCTGCAAAAATGATGACGACGATTAAATTTAGTTCTAAAAATTAAAATAAATATGAAATTTCTCCTAGGAATTAAAAAATCCAGTAAATTTTTGTTTAAAATGTTTTCCCGACTTTCAACTTAATTAAATTAAGCAAATGATTTAGTTTCATGCAAGTTCCAATAAAACTTAGTTGAAAATTAGTCAAGTATGATTTAAAGCGAAAAAAAAAAAACGGAAATAGCAATCCCATTTGGAAGACGTCTTTCTTAAGCTCAAATATTCATCAGTTTTCATGAAGGTATTTATTTCCTCTCGTGATCAAAAAGCTCATGATTTACTAATGAAACAAGTCACTCGCGAGACAAAAACTAATTAAAGTAGTTAAAATCCCTTCATTAAATACAACCTAATACCGGAAAATTTTTTTAAGACGTCACCGTTTATAACATACGTCTCTCCGCTTATCGAGTCACTTTTATATTGCCTAATAGCTAATCCATGCAATTTAGATAACTTTTCGCATTTTTACTTAAGTAAACAACTTCGCTTAGAATTTTCAATTTTCATTTATATTTCGATATGATTTTTTTTTAGTCATATGGTTTCAAAAGTTATTCACTTGAAGGTTTTGATGAGGTATGCAAAAATAAAATACTCCGAGATTTCCTGACCCATCTGTCTCGCCCCATGAAATCTAGCAGAAGACGATTTAAAATTTACGATAAATTCCAGTAAAGAATTAATAATATAATAAAAAAGCAAATGAAATCGTATACAAAAATATTTTACAGTAAGAATGTATTTTCATTTATTCGAGAATGGGCTATGTATTTGTATTATGTAATTGCTTCACATATTTGAATCTATTTTTTTATCTGTATTATGTATTAGTAAGTATGCATGTTTTGTACACAGTGGGTAAGAGCTTTGTCTTTCTCAGAAATACAGTGCTATTAATATTTTTAAGGACCTTAAACTGCTGAATTGGTAACCAGTTCCGTATGGATTATGTAATACTCCGTGACAGAAACCATCTCAGCGGATTTCAGGATTTCAGTCTTAAATTTTATATTAAAGTACGTGAGAAAACACGTAAAATGAAATAGAGCGAAATTTAAGGATTATCAAAATCACCATAAATTTGAGAGACTGAAGTATTCGCAGTTATATATGACTCAGTCTGGTATAAGCTCGGCCCACCAGCGGCCGAGCGGTAAAGACGCTGAACACTGGTAGTTCGGTTCGAGGTTCGAATCTCGCGAACGGGCTGGCTGCATGGGCGTTTTCGTGGTTTTCCACATGTCTAACGTGTATACGAGCCAGTTTCCCTTAGAAAGCCCTCCACAAAAGGCATCCTTCCCTTTAGGCAGATAGCCCTCGTGTGCTTTGCCATAATTGAATAACCTAACCTAACCTAACTCGAAAGTACTATCTGGCTTCTTTTCAAAATAAGAAAGAATTTTTTCCCTCTAATGAAGGGCTTTCAGCCGACTTCGGCTTGGCCACAATTAAAACCAGGAATGGTGCCACGACTAAAGCCACAAATGGTGGTAACTTTATTATGAAGGCACCTAACAGGTCTGCCACCTTTGTCAGCTATGAAGAACCGGACAGTTACAACCATGCCTTCTCCGGGATTCGAACCGCGACCGTTTGGTATCGCAGTCGACTCCGCTAACTTCTATGTCATGTGAGCAACATAAGAAGAATTTAGAATCATAAAAATTATTCTGATGTTTTCACCTGTAGAGTCATTTTAGAAGTTATTCTTTGGTGATAGGGTACCAAATAGGGAATATTGTTCAGAGAACAGCCTTGGTTGCGCCAACTTGGCTTCTTTAAGGGTATGGGCGACATTTCATCATGCCAACGGAACTAAATACTACAATAATAAATACTGCAACAATAAATACTAATTACTATGCTACAATAATAAATACTAATAATAAATACTACAGATAATCCCTTAGCAAGGGAAAAGTATTACGGCTGTCTACCTAAAGGAAGTACGTCATCGAATGACAACCATTGCCTACCATACCACAATAAGCTGTTTCTCCCTTTAATTGCTATACTACAATAATCAATACTGATAATAAATACTACAGATAATAAGTAATACTACAGATAATCTCTTAGCAAGGGAAAAGTATTACGGCTGTCTACCTAAAGGAAGTACGTCATCGAATGACAACCATTTCCTGCCATGCCACAATAAGCTGTTTCTCCCTTTTTGGCGTCAAGGCTGTTCTCCGAACAATATCCCACATATGTTCTATTAGATTCAGGAAAATTTGAAGGTACTCAATATTTTATTGATGATGTCATTTCTGTGTGCTGTTTTGCTGCCGGAATGGTTCCATTATTTTTTTAATACATGTATTATATATGTATTTTTCTTCTTACAGAATTTCTCCCTATGAAACTCTCTGTTCAAGCAGGAAACTTGCTGCAATGATGTTTCCTCAAGGCCTTGAACTTCCTGAAAAGATATTTACCAGGAATATAAACGAAAAGTAAACCAAACAACCAAGCCTTCCATAAGAAATTCCAAGCTTCCGGAAAGGGCCAGGCCTCACCCTTGGGTGTCCAGTCAATGAATAAGAAGAATTCCTCAATTACTTATACAGCCGAGGGGAAAATGAAAAAGATCGGAGAGAACGTCAGCTCTCAGTTTTTAGTTCAGGGCTGACTTTGGAATGTTCACAGATAGTGCGAGCTTCGCTCTTGGAATTAGCTTTCCATTGTGTTATGCTTACGTTAATAGTTTGAGATGGTAACTGCTGACTGTGCTTTGTCATATTGATATGAACTGTACGAGTTCTTTTGTGAAAAGCTCTGAATCTGTAAAGTATTTCTTTTGCGAAAATAAATTTTATTAAACTTTCATTGTTTCTGGGTGAAGTCAATCCATTACCAATCCATATGTACACAGCAGCATTATTTAATTAATTATTTTAAATGTTCAGATCTGCAGTAAACGTCCTATTAAAAATCCTTTCGAATTTCTTCCTTTTCGCTTTTGGAACAATGTTTGAAGACAAATGAAAAAGTTGAAAATTTATGTTTCCAACTAGGGCAATACACTTGTTGAAAAAAGGATAACAGAAAAATAATATTATTTCACTTGCAATAAATTTGAAAAGTATTTTTTGAGGACATTTTTATGCAGCGATTAGCAAAACCTCTGAATTTTAACCTGAATAATCATAAATTTACGATAACATGAAAACGATTTTATATAGTATTTTCCACTGGTTTAAAGAGGAATTTCCAAAAATGTGATTCAGAGTGACCTTGAAAATCCATTATTCAACCTTGAAGAGCGATTCTGTTAAAAACAATTAAGCTTAAATTTCGTTCAAAATGTCCTTTGAGTTATTTAACCTTGAATGACCTTCAATTCGACCTATTTGACTTTCAAATGCCCTTGAACATACAATTATACTGTCTTAATGAAGAATTTTGAGAAAATTTGATACTAAAGGAATTTGAAACTCCGTTATTTAATCTTCAGAAGCTGGAAACCACTACTATTTCACCTATCTGACCTTGAATTCGATTTATTTAACCTTCAAAAGCTAGAAACCACTACTATTTCACCTATCTGACCTTGAATTCGATTTATTTAACCTTCAAAAGCTAGAAACCACTACTATTTCACCTATCTGACCTTGAATTCGATTTATTTGACCTTCAAAAGCTAGAAACCACTACTATTTCACCTATCTGACCTTGAATTCGATTTATTTGACCTTCAAAAGCTAGAAACCACTACTATTTCACCTATCTGACCTTGAATTCGATTTATTTGACCTTCAAAAGCTAGAAACCACTACTATTTCACCTATCTGACCTTGAATTCGATTTATTTGACCTTCAAAATTTTTAAAAGCTACGAAACCTTAGATTTTTCTCAAAATGTGATGCGCAGTTACGCCTGAATTTCGTTCACCTGAGTTTCTTTTGACCTACTTAACCTTGAATGACCTTCAAAAGATCTTGAACAAGGAAAGAACTGTCTTGGTGAAGAAATTTGAGAAAATATAATGCTATATGACCTTGAAAACCCGTTATTCAACCTTGAAAAGAGATTTTCGGCTAAAAATCGCTTTCATTTAACCTTGAAATGACTTTGAAAAGTTTTAAACGTCAATACGTGAGGATTCGTGACCTTGGAAATCTTTATTCAACCTCAATGTTTTTTTTTTTTTTTTAGAAAAAGCTTTTTTTCTATTAGAAAGCTGTTGGAAAGCTCTTTTTTAATCTATTATTATTTATGTTATTTAAACTACTTAACTTAGAATGATTTTAAATTCGATTGATTTGACCTTGATATGAGTTTCGAAAAGTTTCAAATGCGCAAACATGTGCGCTAATGATTTCCGAAACGTCTGATAATACCGCTACCTAAGTTATTTGACCTTGGACGACTTTAACTTGTTTTATTTGATCTTGGAGTTATATTTTCTACATGTGATTGCTCATGTATAAAATCATACACTCACAGAGTAAATAATATTAGTTATAAGCTTTGAAAAGTGAATTAAATATTTTAAATTCTTTTTGTAACCTATCAGTAGGCAAACGATAGGGCTGCTTAACGAAGCCCGATAGCGCAGTGGTTAGAGCATCGCGCAGCAACTCCATATGTCCGAGGTTCGATTCCCGCGCTGGACAAGGCTGCTATGCCCTGCGTGGGCCGATAAAATGAGTACCCAGTTCGCTTGGTGACTAAACAGCAGGGATTCTGCGAGAAGCTGGCCACTTACGCACCATACGTCAGGCTCAGAAAAATATGCTCACGCACAGCGAGGCCCACGGTCACGAAAGCAGATATCGAGGCATTTCAGGACATGACCCACTAGGGTTGCTGCGCCACTGAATTTAGTTTTAAAATTCTCTGCAGGCGAAATATAATTTTTAAATCAAATTTCTTGTAGCTGTTGTTGCGAGGTGTGGGTTCGTGTGTGTCTTTTTTAAATAATCATGCCAGATGAAAAGGAAGAAATTAACAGTTTATTGAAGCTCATAATAGCACACAGTAAATTACTAGCTGAAAATAGCTGGCGAATATTAAGCGAGTCCTGTTTACCATACGAAAAATATCGTAAATTCCAAAACACAATTCAGATAAAAGTCCCTTTGAACTGCAGCTGTCAGAGCTGATTAATAACAACCATTATACAAAAGGCATTGCACAGGTTTCTGGAAGCTTCGGTAAAAGTCAATCATACAATGCATTTTCTCAAAGCTTACATTAAGTTTTCCCCGAAATATTACCATATATCGCCAAGCTAATTCATGGGCCATTTTTTCATATATTTCGTGTTCTGATTGAGTTATTTTAACAATTTAATGGTTACTGGATTCAGAATGAAAGATCTATCATTTTATACAATAAATAAATATTTATATACAACACATGAGACCACAAATGGAGTTCCAAAAAATAAAATAGCAACAAATATAAATAATTAACGTGTTTTAAGCCAAATAATATACAATACTGTAGCAACAAACAAAAAATAAATAAATTAAAATAGTTAGAGAAATTTACAACAAAATGAACATTTGTTGCCGCCCTTACAAAATTTTTCTATAGATATTTCTGTCGAACTTTATTCATAATCCTCTATAGAAATATTATAAAATTTTCACAGATTCAAATTCTTTAGAAACTTTGCTTTACACAATCATTTGCAAAACTTTATAAAAGTTTTATAAAATGGTACTATATAGAAATCTGTAAAGTTTTCAAAAATCAAGCGAAATGATTTTCAAAATCAAATGACTAATCAAAGCAAATTTTCAGTTTCGGATGTACTATGTAGGATATACAAAACTAAACCGTTTTATTCTTTACATCTTGAACCCTTTTTTGAATGGAAATTTTTACTCTTTCTTTTCTCTTTAGCTAAGTGTTTTTAGGTTACATTTCAAGGTCACTACAATGTGACCAAAGTGTATATTTATTTAACACTCTGAGCTATTTTTTTGTATAGTATTTTTTCGCCCTAATGTCGGACACAAACCGTAATAGGTATTAACCACTACAAAGTCGGGAAACAGTGATTACTTTATGACGGAGGAATCTATTAGTTCATGCCATCGTGACCTCCTGTGAAGGGACAGACAATTTGCATCCATGCCTTCTCCGGGATTCGAACCCGGATCCTGTGGTACGTCAATCAGTGTCATTAACTACTTCCCGCCCAACCGGGATAGTGGTTAGCGTCGCTGACTGCTGTGCCGAAGGGCCCGGGTTCGAATCCCGAAGAAGGCATGGATGTTTGTAAATGTATAGCCTCGCTGCGGCATGGCGGCACTCGCTTTGTGGAAGGGGAGAGGGGTGGGAGACTTTTGGACCGTCCCGTTTGGTTGCTGTCCATCAAAATTAGATATCAAAATTAGATTCGGAACTGAGCTAAATCGCCCTATCACCTGTAAAGTGCTCAAGGCTGTTGCCAAAGGCAGGTGTATCTTGCCCCCCTTCCCACGAGGTGATTCGTGGGCTTGTTCTGGTGTTACTGTTAGACAAGTAAGATATGTCCCAGCAGTAATTACTTTCATATCTGGATGGCATTTTGTTTTGACATTATTACTTGTATAATACAAACGTTGAAGCTTGTTAATGCAAAAAATCAATTTAAATCATAAGATTAAATTTATGCTCTTAATTATAAAATTTGTAATCACTGAAATTAAGGTTTCCTACATGAAGGTATCGTATATGAATTCATGATATAAAAATTGTTTCTGAATCTTGATCAATCTCAAAACTTAATGTTAATTTATTTAAAATGCATTTATTTTTATTTAAGTTTTTTTTTATATGAAAACAATATAGGAGAAAAAAACCCACAGCTGCTCGATAAATTTTTAATCTCCCCTGCATGTCATAGATTATTTATTTCAAACTTAAGGTTTAAAAAATTCTATTAAAAAAAAGAAACTTAATTTATTCGTTGGAATTCCAAAAGAAAATTTTCTTTATTTTATAATGCTTTTTAAATCTTCTACAAGATGTTTTATAGAAAATTAAAATAAAGAAACTTGTTTAGAAATATTTGAAAATATGGTCCAATTTTCCATAAACAGCATCTGATATTTTGGGGATAAATTGATCAGCTATTGGTTGATTATGTAAACAATTATATAACAAAGATGGCCAAACTTCATGTCAGTAAGAGTCCCATGTTGAAATTTAGAGAAATAGGAAAGCTCCAATAATATTTTCTAAAATGTAACAACTCCATATTTACATCATTTTAAAAGTAGTGAAACACATTTAATAACAATTTGCCTTCAGCATGTAGTGATCCATCGATCACAACGCGAAGTTTTATAGTGAGTTTTCTCTAATTACAACCTAATGCAGTAAAAAATACCCTTTTCCAGTTTTTAAATTCTCCCATTCTTCCACTATATCTTTTCGTAAATGTTGACATATCACAGTTTTAGCAATGCTTATGAAACTTCAGATTCTTATTGAATTTGGGTCACAGCGACTCAAATCATTTTCCATCTACCCCAGAATTATCCCCTAAGTAAGCGTAATGGCAAACCGCACATTGAGTTGATCAATGTTAACGAATTTCGCTTACTGCGCATGCTCAGTAGTGTACCGTTAGCGTGGGACAAAATACTGGCGAATAAAAATAAACAATCCTACACGAGCCTGTTCGTCATGTAGGCCTTAGCGACTCTTTACGATTGCAATACTATGGACACTTTTTTGTGCTTCTTGCACTTGCTTCTGTTTCATTTCATTTTGGTTTATTTTGTTCATAAACATTACATTTAATATCAGTTATTTGTAATAATTTCTTTGGCTTTAATTTAGTAATTTAAACTAGATATATTCCTTAAGTTGGTAAAGTGTTTACGAATGGAACGCATGGTCAATAATCGATTGCTTTTATTCCTCAGAAGTACAATCAATAAACAACATCATGTAATGTTTCCCTCTTTGTGATCCTTCTTAAACGAAAATTTGCGAAGTCTACAATCAATATTTACACCTAAGTAATGAAGCAACGTACAACCTAACGAGTTTTAAAACCGCGAACTGTTTACGTCCAGGTAACAGAACATCAACCATATACCATATTTATCTTCTTTTAAAATTACTCAAAAGTCGTAATTGCGCCAAATTCTCTTCTGAGCATGCGCAGTGTGCGTAATTCGTTTAACATTGTTCAAATGAATGCGCGTTTTGCCATTACGCATCCTGTAACTCTCCTGCATGCTATCAGCATGGCAAGGAAGCCGTACATTTGTAGTCCACAAATCTTTTGGATTTTCCAAATTTTCTAATGGCAACCTTGTATTCTAAGCTGTATAAAGCTTCTACGATTCTAAGCTGTAGTCATATTTGTTAGAAATTTCAGAAGCTTCCAATTAAGATAAACTTCTCATCAATTCGGACGTCGAATCAACTTCTGAATTATTTTTAACTGCCGCCCAGACGGGTAAGTGGTTAGTTATTCTGTCTGCCGTACCGAAGGCCCCGGGCTCGAATCCCGGGTAAAGCATGTGTGTAAACTGCATGTCCCTCCATGAGGGGTAATGGTGGCCAGCCATAATTTGCCTCTGTAATAAATTGATCATCGCTTATGGCTTAGTAGTGGCCAACGCCTAAAAGGCTAGTGCCCCCAATTTAAAAAAAATTGTAACTTATAACAAATTCCGTATGATATTAAACATTTCTGATGCATTAAATGCGTTTTCATTTCGCTTACATACCACCCGGTGCCCGGAGGCCCAGTGGCTAGCGCATTGCGCATCGGCACCACAGGGTCGGGGTTCAGTCCCCGGGGCAGGCAAGGTTAACTCACTTGAGAGGGTCGATAAAATGAGTACCAAGTTCGCTTGGGGACTGAACACCGGGGTCTTTCAACAAGCTGATCACCTGTCTAGGCAATATGCGCAAGCATCCCGGGGTCCACGATCTAGAAAGCAGGTATCAGGGAACTGCCGGCCATGGCTTTCTAAGGGCTGTTTTAGTTTCGTTTAATCTACAAACCGTCCCAATTTAGTTTCTACCTTCGCTAATCATTCAGAAACTCGGAAAACCCTCTCTTGTAAAGTATCCTCAAACAAATCTAAGTTTTAAAAGGTTTTTCTTTTGCAAAATTGTTTGATAGAATCAGTACAATATTTTTATGCATTTATTTAATTGCATTTAATTACTTTCATGTTTTTGAATAGCATTAAGTTTTTTAATTAACAAGAAATAAATAATTATTCTTAATTATTCATTTCTCAATTGCAATTAATTTTAATTACGTTAATATACATATAGACGTTGATTAGTTTAAGTTTACTAACAAATTTGTAAAAAGAAATTACATAAACTAATTAATTTCTCACACCGTATTTCATATTTATATATATTACAGAAAAGCAAGGACTTTTACAGAAGAGAGATTTCAATTGGTTTCAAAGTTCCTTTTCCCTAATGCAGTGACATTAAAGCCGATTATATTCCTATTCCATTGGGATTTTTTAAATTTAATAAAGTTTTAAATTGGAGTATGCTTATTTAAAAGTTTTGGTTTTAACAATTTAAAAAAGTCTTTGTTGCATTTATAGGGTTTTTTGAAATTTATTAATTATGAATTTCAGTTTTCGTCTTTGTGGAAAAGTAGTTCTAAATTTCTTACTTTATGTCTTTACATATCGTATATTATTTGCATAAGAACGGTGCTATGGTCATATTGTTGTATAAAATTCTATACGAAGGCTTTAGAAAATATATAAATTTCTACAGAATTGAGGCACACACATCTCTACAGAATCGAGGGGCGAATGGGGCTTTCTTTACTTCTCTTTTTTCACCGGCGGTGGAGCAGCCGATACACTGGAGCAGCTAGAATATCTGCCAGATGGCTCCGCTGATGGAATTAACTTTGCTAAATCGTTCCAGACCTATATTTGTCAAAAGAAAGGGCAAGTAAAATGCATTTCAGTCCTTTCCAGAAGTTCAAAACATATTTTGCTGTGTTCCTTGCAAGATGAATACCTTGACGAGTGCTGAGGGGTGCAAAAGAGAAAAAGGAGATGGGAAAAAGGTGCAATGCGGGTAAGGAGATAACCTCAGTGTCCACAGGTACAGAGCTAGAGATGGATAGATAGAACTTAAATACTGTTAATAAGCTTCCGTAATGTGAATAGTTAATGAATTCTGTAGATAATTAGAATGCAGGTAAGGATATGGCTTACTTACATGGATATACTTGGTACAATCAGCATGCACTGAGTGCGACTAAAAACATTTAACAGAATTACTGATAAAAAAATTAAACTAATACATTGACGAAAGCAATATGCACAATTATTGATGGTCAAATTAGCATACATGACCTTAATTAAAAGATAACTTATATATGTACACTTAAGAGCCAGAACATTATGACCACCTTGTTAACGCTTTCGCCACCCTCTCCTGTCCACGAAAATTTCTCCCTAGCAGTCTTCTGTTTTTCTCCGCGTGTAGCGTTGTTTTCCTTGTACAGCTATCACTTTCCATCCATTCGCAGTGAATGAATGTAAATGAATGGACCAATACCATTTAACTGCTGGTTTTCGTACAATGCCTTGTAATAAAATCAAACTCAAAAATACCTTTATTTCTTCCTCATTTGTATCCTTCCACTTGAATACACGAGAATTTTCTTTTAGAATGTTTCTGCTAATGAACTATAGATAGCGACGATTCGTTTCTTCGATGATAATATTTATCAGATTCTTGTCGAAATATAATTTAAAAAAATCAAGCATTGAAGGATCATTTTTAGAAGTATTTGAGTAATTCCGGGTTTTCGAAGGAAAACAAATTTAGGCGGATCACATGGCGTATTCAAAATCCGATTCCATGTTCTTGCATCAGCCAGATTATATTGTTCATCTTCACTTTTCGATGATGTAATTGAAAATTCATCAGACGAGAGTGCTTCACTGTCGTTATATGTATCAAATAAATCACTATCATTATAATCTAAAAGATATAACTCCTCATTTTTTTTCTTCTTCTAAGTAGACATTGAAGCCGTCTTCCACTGTCATGGATCTTATTATCCAAAATGGCGCGAATATTCATAAAACTCGGGGAAATTCAATTAGAAATAGAACGCCTGGTTAGTGCTGCATCAAAGTGGTATTAGAACAAATAAAAATAAAAACTCAATCAAGTAAACATTTAAAAAGCGTTTTAAACGTTTAAAAGTTTTAAAATGTTGAAGAACGCTTGGAGCGCGTTACGGGCTGCCCTGCAGACGTTTCACTTGAACGCGCTAGACGCCTTACGGACGACGAAGAGGGTAATAACGCGTTGTGCGACATTTGGCCTGCAAAACAGCTGCACCTCGTCTTGGCATGGATGCCACAAGTTTTTGATAGATGACGGGAGATCCAGAATTCATCCTTACGCACTTCAAACCACTTCATCACAATTTGAGCTTTGTGACATGAGGTGTTGTCCTGCTGGAAGATTTCATTTACAGCTGGGAAGACAGACGTCATGTAAGGGTGCAACTGATCGTTCAGATAATCCGCAGATTTCACGGTCTGTTCTACAATAAAGGTCTCGGAGCCGCTCATTAGAACTTTCAGCAAAGCATAATACCCCCACCACCAGCCAGTGTATGATATGCTGTCTGTAAAGGAGGGAGCAACTGTTCACCTGGAAGTTGGCGACAGACTTATGCAAGTCGGTGACTGTTCGCCAAGACAGAAGCCATCGTAACGATGAATTGACATAATGATGTCGACATGCAGGTTATAAACTGAGCTTAATGATGGGGACTCCTAATCTGATATTAAAGTGCCACCACACCTCGACTCCAAATTATAATCTTAAGGGTGCCGGTTTTATATGATTGCAAGTACTTTTATATCGGGGGTTCTTGCCAAACAGCAATCCACTTACATAATCGTTTAAGATTGTGATCTCGCCAAGATGAGAATTACGGCACTTTGATGGAAATTGTTTTCTCCAAGTTAATGAACTCCAGAAGGGTTCGGGAACTTTTATGCACGTCGGCATACCCTGACACGACCGTCGACGTGATGAATGAGAAATCGTGATTCATCCGACCAGGCAACTGTATTCCAATTCTCCATGATGCAGTCTCTAAGGTCACGGGCCAACTGTAGCTGTAGTTGATAATGACACTTGGTCAACTGAGGCACACAAGTGGGACATCTGCTGCGCAGACATATTTCCAACAGTGTCAGCTGAACTGTATACTCCGAAACCCTTGGATTGGGACCCGAATGGTATTGGGCAGTCAGTTGAGCCACTGTTTAGCACCGATTTTGCTGTACCAAGCGGGACTGTCTCCGATATCTTTTCTCTTTGATGACCCGTAGACGTCCAATACCTTCGCGTCTTCTGTTGGTTTCACCGTCATTTATCGGCTCTGCATAGATACTAACGACGGCAGATTGTCAACTGCTACTAGTCGTGCAGTTTCGGAGATACTCGTACCTAGTCCTTGGGCCATTACAAAATTTAGATTGGAATGGCATTATCAAATTCTCTTAGATCAGCAGCCTCTCTCATCACTCGCAAAAGTAAGTGGAAGATTTATTCCACCTTCTGCAATAACAGGTAAATACCATTCCCATTTAATCACGTGCTTTAAACGTCATCCAGACGAGTTTATTGAAAAACCTGGGGATGGTCATAATGTTTTGTCTCGTGGGTATATATATATATATAACCGTAAATAAATAATCGTATATAATCATGCAACTAATTGTAATAAATAAATAAATAAATAAATAAAAATAACTCATGAGATAAATAAATAATGCATAATAAATAAAAAATGAACTCATGAGAAAGAAATAAAACAAAAACAAATAAAAATATACACTCACGTTTGTGAAAATTGCAACACCAAGAAGGAATCGTCATAAGTGAATGCAATTTAATACACAGTTGAGTGGTAGTGGTACAAATAAATGATTAAATGTTCAAAGCAAACAAACAAGAACAAGAGATCAGAATCAGTATTTTGTGTGGCCACCACGCGCCGCAATAAGTGCTGCTGCACGACGTGGCATGGAGTCAAACAAAGTTTGAATGTCTGACTGAGGAAGAGCATTCCATATCGTTTGTACGCGTACCCAAAGTTCGTCTGCAGACGCAACAGGACGAGGATCACGAGCAAGACGCCGACCAATGACATCCCACACATGTTCAATTGGCGACATATCCGGGGAACACGCAGGCCAAGGAAGAAGCTGTACCTGCTGCGCTGCAAAGAAGGATTTAACAATCCGAGCAGTATGAGGGCGGGCATTGTCCTGTTGAAATACAGCGCCTGGCAAGCTTTGAAGGAAGGGAACAGCTTCGGGCTGTAGAACTTCACGGATATACCGGTTGCTGTTCAGATTGCCCACAATTCGTAGCAATTGAGATCGTCTATGATATGCTATGGCGCCCCAGACCATAACTCCGGGTGTTCGTCCACTGTGGCGTTCGATAATGCACTCCGGAAGGTGGCGTTCACCGGCATAGCGTCTGACACGAATGCGGCCATCATGGTACCACAAATTAAAGCGGGATTCGTCAGAAAACACGACATGCTGCCAATCAGCACGCCAGTCTCTATGCTGATTGGCCCATTGTAGCCGCAGGCGGCGATGGTCGTGCGTTAGGGGGATCCTGTATAAAGGAGTCCGTGCGCGCAGTCCACACTGCAGCAGACGTCTACGAATTGATGAAGCACACAATGAAACACCTGTAGCTATTGACCACAGTGCTGCCAATTGTCTAGAGGAAGCTGTACGGTCCGTCCGCGCCATGCGGACCAGGTGTCTATCATCGCGAGCTGACGTCACATTTCGGGGTCCACTCCCGGATTTCCGAGTTGTCCGACACTCGTCCGTCCACTGCTTCCAAACGCGCATCACTGTGCTGCTGTTACGCTGCACACGAGAGGCTACTGCACGATACGACAATCCAGCTTCACGAAGGCCGATGATTCTCCCTCGTTCAAACTCTGTAAGTTGTTCAAATCTCGCTCTCTTTCGTCGACGAGGCATAAGTACAGATTGAGTTAACGTTTACCACTAGCAGATAACCACCGATAACCATACACGCCTCGCTACAGCCGTCTATTTATTCGGATCCATCAGCCGTTCAGAGGGCGCTGCTCAGCATACGCATGCGCTACGGATTTGCAATTCTAATCATTTGCATATCATGCGCTACTTTGCATTTCCTGAAAATTTCAGCTCACTCGCGTAAGTCCTTCATGGTGTTGCAATTTTCACAAACGTGAGTGTATAATAGAGAAAAAAATGTTAACTTAAATAAGACACATTAAATGCAAGCATAGAACATATAGGGTTGTGCTGGCGACGAAAATGGCAGCTGAAATTTACTCCAGCGTTTTCGAGATATAATGTGTGATACTGACGCAGTCGACTATTTGTTTCCAAGCATAGCAATTTTTTATATAACTTCAGCTATGCACATATATACTCCTATACTGTGTGTCTAAGGTTATGTTCTGCAGTTTTTCAAAACTGTCGATTCGGCAGTCGAACTGTGTACGAACTTTTCGATTGCGGCAAACGAATGCATAGTGATCCGGACCTACTGCTACACCGGATGAGCACGGGCGGTTAAAGCTATCTGCAATTCGTAAAATGTCCTTAGGCGCAGGTTGTTGCAAGTTCCTTAAAGACGTAGGCACCTTTATGCAAGTCAGCGTTTGTTCCTCAAGACAGAAGCGATCGTAACGATGTTCTGACATAATGATCTTGACATCCAGGTTATAAACTGAGCTTAATGATGGAGACTCCTAGTAAAGATGCTCTGTTGTTAAAGTACCAGCACATCTCTACTCCAGATTATCAGCTGAAGGGTGCCGGTTTTATAATATTGCGATCACTTTCATATCGGGCGTCCTTGCCAATAATCCACTTATATAAACGATTTAAGATTGTGATTAAGATGTGAATTACGGCACTTTGATGGAAATTGCTTTCTCCACATTAATGAACTTGAGAGGGGTGTCGGCACTCTTATGCACGTCGGTGATTATTCACTAAAATAAAGATCTCGACGGGTGTCGCATTCTTTATGATATATATTGAACTTTGCAAGGGTTCCTGCACTCCTTATGACTTTATGAAGAACGGCTAACTTGCAAAACGTATAGGAGCCTATATTCAAATTGGAGACAATTTATTATATATATAATTTTAAATCAAATTTATAACAAGGGAACCGGAAAGTAATGTTGTTTCTGTGCATGTCGATATTTGATTGTCATTTGTCAGCTCATTGTGTATCTCGAACGCGTGCTAAAGTCATTTCAAGGTTATTGCGACTTGCTCACTTCTAAATAATTCAATATGAAACTTTTTTTTCAATTTGGGGTGAAATGGCCGGCCAAGTTCCAGAACAGGATATCCGGCTTTGCATGCTTTTTTGAGTTTCGCAAGGTTAGTAACACAACAGTTGCGACCAAAAGCATTTGCGATGTTTATCCACGTGCATTAGGTTAGGTTAGGTTAGGTTAGGTTATTCAATTACGGCAAAGCACACGAGGGCTATCTGCCTAAAGGGAGGGATGCCTTCGTGGAGGACTTTCTAAGGGAAACTGGCTCGTATACACGTTACACATGGGGAAAACCACGAAAACGCCCATGCAGCCAGCCCGTTCGCGGGATTCGAACCTCGGACCGAACTACCAGTGTTCAGCGTCTTTACCACTCGGCCGCCACGTGCATTAGACGTTCGTAAATGCTAAAGAGGGTTTTCCAAGTTCAAATCCGGTAATTTCGATCTCTGTGACTTCCATCAATTAGAAAGACCAACAACATCAGACAACGACATGCTAAGGGCAGAAGTGGAAGCAGATCCATGTCAAACAATCGAAGAATTGTCAAACACCCTTAACCAACCGTGGTCGCCCATCCAAGAATACTTAAAGCAGATTGGAAAAATAAGCAGAGCAGGTTTTTGCGTTCCCCATAATCTATCCGAAGAGAGCAAACCTAACCGATCCGTCACATACAACGTATTGCTTCAGCGACACCATACAGAACCGTTTGTTTTTATAGTATGTTTACTGGAGACGAAAAATGGGTTCTGTTTGATAATCCAAAACGCAAAAGGCAGTGGCTTTCTCTAAATGAACCACTGCGAAGCCAGGTTTACATCCCAAAAAGGCGCTTCTGCGTGTTGGTAGAGTATTCGCGGAATTGTTCATTTTGAATTGCTAAAACCTGAACAAGCTGTTAATGCAGACCTTTATTGTGAACAATTGGATGGAGTGAACCAATCTTTAATTGAAAAATATCCGGCGATAGTCAACAGAAAAGGTGTCATGCTGCAACACGATAATGCAAGACCACACTGTGCAAGACAAACATTGGAAAAAACTGGGAACTGAGTGGGAGGTACTGTCTCACCCACCATGCTCGCCCGATATTGCTACCTCGGAATTCCATTTATTCCGATTTCTACAACATTTTCTTAGTTGCAAAAAATTTGAAAATTTGGATGATGTCCAAATGCCATCTCGAGATATTTCACTCAAAAACCAATTATTTTTTATCTGTCCGGGATTTGAAAATCTGCACACTAGATGGCAGAATATTATTGATAACAAAGGTGTTATATTATTGATTAAAATTTATTCGCTTGGATTTAATCGAATTTAATTCAAATTAATTCGAAGAAAGCGACACTACTTTCCGGTCCCCCTATTATATTATTACATTAATATTTTATTATTGCATTATTGTATTACATTTGTGTTATTGCACTGTCATATTATGTACATTTTAAGTCTGTATGATTATATTATATTCATATAACTGTATTACATTCGCGTTATTGTATTGTTACATTATATACATTTTATTACTGTATTATTATAATATATTCATATTACTGTATTTCATTCATGTTATTGTACTGTATTGTTACATTATATAAATTTTATTACTGTAGTATTATATTACATTCATATTATTGTATTACATTCGCGTTATTGTATTGTTAGAGTAGATAATTTTTATTATTTTATTATTATATTATATTCATACTATTGTATTACTGCATTATGAAATTATGAATTATTGTATTATCACATTGCATACATTTTTAGAGTAGCTTATGTTAATTAACCAGTTATTATGACTACAACTTCTTCTTTCCATTCTTCACCAGAATGCAAATTAGCTGCTAATGTATTTAAGTTCAGATTTTTGGATCTTGAAAGAAAGAGTATTTCTAGCATTTGCGTGTTACGAGGTTAAGTTTTGCCAAACGTGTAACGAGGTTAAGTTTTTCCAAATCAGTTTGAGCCAGCTGTGCTTTCGGTGCTAAATAGTAACACCTCATTTCTGTGAAGCACACGAGCACAGTCGCGTCAGGTAGCTTTACGAAATGCATGAACAATTTCCAAAATCAATACCATTCTATAAAGTGACGTTTACTAATTTTAAATTACATAACTGTTAGTTATTCCAGACCTTCCCGCAACCATATCTCCTTCTCTTTATGTCGCAAGCGTCTTAAAAATATCAGAGGTACTAGAATTTTGCAAATGATAGTTTTAGAAAAAATTATGAATTAAAATTCTTAGGATTCAGGGTCACAATTTAGGATTATAATTATTCAGGGTTATAATTATGTATTATTACTAGAAAAAGTATGAATTAAAATTCTTAGGATTCAGGGTTACAATATAGGATTATAATTATTCAGGCTTATAATTATGTATAATTAATAGAGATAGTCAGGGTATTAATGTATTATGTATAATTAATAGGATTCAGGATTAAATTATTCAAGCTTATAATTAAGTATTATTATTAGGAAAAATATGAATTAAAATACCTCGGATTCAGGCTTATAATTATGTATTATTGTTACAAGAACTATGAATTAAAATACTTAGGATTCAGAGTTACGCTTTAGGATTGTAAATATTCAGGCTTAGAATTATGTATTTTTATTAGAAAAAGCACGAAGTATTTAGGATTCAGGGTTACAATTCAGGATTATAATTATTCAGGTTTATAATTATATATTATTATTATGAAAAGTACGAATTAAAATATTTAGTATTCAGGTTTATAATTATTCAGGCTTATAATTAAGGAATGAAATTAGAAAACAGTAAAAGGAAAAATATAATGCGTGCATAAGTTGAGGATAATGTTGCGAGTTAGTATCAACAATTTATAAAAATCCATATTTCAAATGCTTACGAAACACTTCTTCAAATTTATTCCATATAATTGACATTATTTCTGTTCAAAAAAAGTATGAACTAAAATACTTAGTATTCAGGCTTATAATTTAGGTTTATAATTATTCAGGCTTATAATTAAGGAATGAAATTAGAAAACAGTAAAAGGAAAAACATAATGCGTGCATAAGTTGAGGATAATGATGCGAGTTAGTATCAGCAATTTATAAAAATCCATATATGAAATTCTTACGAAACATTTCTTCAAATTTATTCCATATAATCGACATCATTCCTGTTCTGTGGGTTTGAATTCGCCTTGAACATATAGGAATACCTGAAAAGACAGTCTAAAAAAATCAGCTTAATAATACTGGTCTAAAGCACAATACGGGAGAAGCAATTAATATTTTTCCTGACACATGATTCATTTCTTTATATTTCACAGAAGACGTTTATCGGAAATATTAAGGGCTTTACCAAAGCAGTAGTTATTTCTAGCATCTGTCGGACTCAACGGTAGCCGAAAGGCAAAGTCGATGAACACTGGTAGTTTGGTCCGCAGTTCGAATACTGGCGAGCGAGTTGACTGCATGGTCGTTTTCGTGGTCTTCCCTATGTGTAAAGTGTGTACGAATCGGCTACCCTTAGAAGGTCCTACACGAAGGCATTCTTCCTCTTAGGCAGATAGCCCTCGAGTGCCTTGCCATAATCAAATAAACCAGCTATCATCTGTTGTAAAAAGCCTTTCTTGGGTTATACTAAGTTTGGCATTTTTATTGTCTGATTTTCCGCCACAATAAATTATTACACCCAGATCACAAAAGTTTTCGATGCACACTATATGCACACAAAATGTAACAGTAAAAATGCAGAATTCTATTACATAAGTTTGTAAACGTCTGCAGTGTGATAAATAATATTAAATAATGTAAAATTTGGCCTTAAATTTTCTATATATTATTAAGTACCTCAGACAGCAATAGTCCTTTTTTACATTTAAATCATAAAACGTGTTAAAACTACTTGTCACTCTGGTATTAAGCATCACTAATTCACTTATGTGAAATAACAACATAGATTTAAAAATCAGAAAAAAATAGGTTTCCTTTCTTTTTTTCTTTTTTTTACATTATAACATAGGCTATTTCTGATAATATTAATGAAATTACAGTATAGAACTCAAATCAGATTTCCCAACACATTAGAATAAATCAATTCGAGGAAAAGTGTAATTCAAATAAGGTGGATATAATGTCATAAACAGGACCACCAGCGCCTAAATGGCAAAGCCGCTGAACACTGGAAGTTCGATTCGAGGTTCTAATCCCGTGAACGGGCTAGTGGCATGGGCATTTTCTTTGTTTTTCCCATGTGTAATGTGTATACGAGACAGCTTCCTTTAGTGAGTCCACCATGAAGGCATCCCTCCCCTTAGGCAGATAGCCTTCGAGGCTCTGCCGTAATTACATAAACCAAACTAAACTAATGTCATAAATTTAAGTTACAGGTGGTATTCTGAAGCACTTCTTGTTGTTATCTGGCAACAATTCCTCGCAAGAAGGCGCAATTAAGTGGTAACTGTTGGTAGGTAGAACCTCTACGTTTGGCTCTCGCTCTGCTCATTCTAATAGATTCATGTACATTACTTTGCTTCCATTGTACATAGAACTATTAACTTTTCTGTCAGAAATGTGTGCTTAGGCAAAACCATAAGGAAAAAAGTATAATCTGACGATTAATTAAAACGTATTAATAATAATCCCAGAGTTATTATTATTACATGACGATAATTTTTATGTAATAATAATAATAACATTTATTATTACATAAAAATTATAATATATTATTGTAATATAATATAATATTGTAATAATAATAACATTTATTATTATTGCATGCATTATTATTATTACATGAACAGAAGTTTCCGCTTAGTGAGCAATCTTCTGAAGACCAAAATGTGAAAACGCGAGAGAGAACGTGAAGGCATTTTGGATATACACTCACGTTTGTGAAAATTGCAACACCAAGAAGGAATCGTCATAATTGAATGCAATTTAATACACAGTTGAATGGTAGTGGTACAAATAAATGATTAAATGTTCAAAGCAAACAAACAAGAACAAGAGATCAGAATCAGTATTTTGTGTGGCCACCACGCGCCGCAATAAGTGCTGCTACACGACGTGGCATGGAGTCAAACAAAGTTTGAATGTCTGACTGAGGAAGAGCATTCCATATCGTTTGTACGCGTACCCAAAGTTCGTCTGCAGACGCAACAGGACGAGGATCACGAGCAAGACGCCGACCAATGACATCCCACACATGTTCAATTGGCGACATATCCGGGGAACACGCAGGCCAAGGAAGAAGCTGTACCTGCTGCGCTGCAAAGAAGGATTTAACAATCCGAGCAGTATGAGGGCGGGCATTGTCCTGTTGAAATACAGCGCCTGGCAAGCTTTGAAGGAAGGGAACAGCTTCGGGCTGTAGAACTTCACGGATATACCGGTTGCTGTTCAGATTGCCCACAATTCGTAGCAATTGAGATCGTCTATGATATGCTATGGCGCCCCAGACCATAACTCCGGGTGTTCGTCCACTGTGGCGTTCGATAATGCACTCCGGAAGGTGGCGTTCACCGGCATAGCGTCTGACACGAATGCGGCCATCATGGTACCACAAATTAAAGCGGGATTCGTCAGAAAACACGACATGCTGCCAATCAGCACGCCAGTCTCTATGCTGATTGGCCCATTGTAGCCGCAGGCGGCGATGGTCGTGCGTTAGGGGGATCCTGTATAAAGGAGTCCGTGCGCGCAGTCCACACTGCAGCAGACGTCTACGAATTGATGAAGCACACAATGAAACACCTGTAGCTATTGACCACAGTGCTGCCAATTGTCTAGAGGAAGCTGTACGGTCCGTCCGCGCCATGCGGACCAGGTGTCTATCATCGCGAGCTGACGTCACATTTCGGGGTCCACTCCCGGATTTCCGAGTTGTCCGACACTCGTCCGTCCACTGCTTCCAAACGCGCATCACTGTGCTGCTGTTACGCTGCACACGAGAGGCTACTGCACGATACGACAATCCAGCTTCACGAAGGCCGATGATTCTCCCTCGTTCAAACTCTGTAAGTTGTTCAAATCTCGCTCTCTTTCGTCGACGAGGCATAAGTACAGATTGAGTTAACGTTTACCACTAGCAGATAACCACCGATAACCATTCACGCCTCGCTACAGCCGTCTATTTATTCGGATCCATCAGCCGTTCAGAGGGCGCTGCTCAGCATACGCATGCGCTACGGATTTGCAATTCTAATCATTTGCATATCATGCGCTACTTTGCATTTCCTGAAAATTTCAGCTCACTCGCGTAAGTCCTTCATGGTGTTGCAATTTTCGCAAACGTGAGTGTAGAATACATTAGAGCAGAAGATCAGATATGCATATGTTACCGTGAAAGACCGAATTTGCAGAATGTCGACTTTCACCGGAGAATGTCAACATTCGCCAAATATGTCGGTGAAAGATCGAATATTGCATTACATTCTTGTACATTCGGACCCTCACCGGTGTATGTCGACAATCACAGATATGCTCTGGTGTAGGTCGAAAAGAGAGGCGACCGGCTGTTTCCCATAAATGCAATTGTAAAATCAAGGGCCTCTTGGGCAATTCAAAGTCTCATAATAATTTAAGTTGTTGCAATGAATCAGATTTAAATCATATAATTTAGTTAAGTTTTTTATTACTATTATTTTATTTTCTCATTTACTACGTACTGTATAATTAAGTCAGTTTTTCAACTTCTATTACTTTCCTTCCTCATTTTGAATGTATGGTGTGTTTTGAGTACTTGTGTGTTTTTTCGCGACTGCATGACGGAGAAGAAAATAAAATATTCTCATAATATTCAACATTCACTATTAGTACATGGTGAATGTCGACATTCACTGGTGTAAGTGAGAAATAAGAGTATTTGGAAAATATTTCGGACATACACCAAGCGACTATGTAAATGCTGACATTCACCGGTGAAAGTCGACATTCTCCAGATTTTGGTCTTTCACAGTAACACATATACTCTATATGGATGTTATGAAATACATTGCCACGGTTCAAAGGCGGTATAAATAGGTAAAGAAAATGAGAAACACATGAAAATTTATAGAGATCATACAAATTTTCTGAAATTTATGAAAGGAAAGTAGCAGCCAATTTTTAATATTTCCCTGGTTTTGTGAATATTATGTGAAGATAATTAAAACAGCTTCTTTTTCCATACTAAAACGTTTTATCTTTTTTAGCCCAAAAGGGCGTTTTTCTGAATGAGTTATTACTCACGAAACGGCATTTGGCGGGTTATTAATTTAAAAGTCTGAATCACTTTTGAAATTGTTGCCACCAAATATTATTTCCCTGTATCATATTTAAAGAAATTAAATAATAAAGAATCTGCATGAATGTATTTATGTTTCTCGCAGTGTGAAAAAACGGCGCTCCTAAAGCCATCCACTTTTAAATATCTTACTATACCACTCGAAGATTTGCACTTGGATTAAATTAGAATTTTAAATTTTGAATTTATTTTATTACTTATTTCCCATCTTGTAAAACTTTAACGAATTTCTGATTAACAAACTAAACTATTTCAAAGCGGGCAGTGGCAACACTGCATGAAATAAAACATTTTTATCTCCAGCACTCGAGACCAAAGCTGTATGTAAGTAAAGCGTCGGCACTTCAATGGGAGAAATTGCGCTTCGTAACGACCGCAGCGCTCGTAGCGGTGGCGATGTGGAAACACAATCAGTAAAACTGCGCATGCTCCTTTTCTTTTCAGTCATTGGTTGTTTTGATTTGGTTGTTTGTTTGATTCTACCGAAATCTTGTTAGCTTCTAACGTGCTTTGGGTGTGTTATTTATAACGTATTAATTTTGTACTTTTTAATTAAAAAAGGCTCTTTTGAGAGCCAATTTTTTTTTAAATTTTCTCTAATGGCGTATCGATACTGCGGATTAAGGATTGCAAATAAGGAGTAAGATTTCGTCGAAATCTGATGGAATACATTTCTACACGTTTCCTTGAGACGATGCGTACTTAAGAAAACAATAAAGAACAGTTTTAGGATATGTATTGTTGAAATTAAAGGTAAAAAATCTGATAATTAAAAGAATTATTCCCCTATATTTTATAATAACGAAGGTACAAGTTTTAAATAATATTTTAAAAAATCTTTTTTTTTATTCCCTCTCAGAAATATTCAGAGAAAGTTATGTACTATTTAATGTATTTCACTATTAAAATAAAAAGAGCGCTAATTTGAAATGGACCGAATTGAACATTCATTACAAATTGACTTCGATTTTTTTTTCATTTAAAAGATGCCTCAGAAGCTAAAAAAATCATGTCATATTTGAGAAAGTATTTTAGGTAGAAGCTCTGAAAGTGGAGAAGAAATAATGCATAATTTTAATGTTAATAACAATAAACTTTGCTTAAAAATGTATTCTTTTCGTAAACTTTGCTAAAAAATGTATTCTTTTCGTATACTTAGGACTCTGAAATACTGTACAAATAGAAAATATATACATTTATATATATAATTACGACGCAATTGCAAAATATTTACATCCAATCGTGTCAAAACTCATTGCGGCCTCGCCATCTTACTTTCAACCTCCATGACGTCACTGCAGGGTAGTGGAGGAGGGGAAGAAATTTAGTTTACATCGCCACCACTGCAGTGGATTGGCGTTGTAATTTGGCGTCATGTTATAGTATGGGAGTGCCGACGCTTTACTTACATACAGCTTTGCTCGAGACTGTCTATCAGAAATTCTACAAATGTGCTGTTTTTAAAATTTTGCGATTTTGCCATTGAATTGAATTTCGTGTGTCGTAAGTGCAAAGAACATGGTATTTAATAAGTAAAGTTAACACACATAACATTAATAATAAAAAGACAAACGGAAACGGAAATTTTTGCAAGCTATCTTATTAAGAAAAGTGAACAGTGATATGATGAACTGATAAAATACTGAAAAAAAAAAATAGTATGCCAACACTTAATGATGCATCGGGAATTCTAAACGCATGCTGCTTTTGAAATTTTGTAATTTTGTTGTTGAATTGTATATGGTGGAAGTGATAAGCGGATAAGCGACGGAGGACGTGGGCACCACCCCTCTACCATTATGGTTAATTGGTATGGATATGGTGGAAGTGCGAAGAAAATGATATTTAATAATAAAGCTACAAAGACAAAAAAAAACGTGGTTGAGTAAAGTAGCAGACTGGGAGCTCAGCGATGGCGCAAAAGACCTCAATAAATCAATTCGGGCAATCATTAAAGTCTGAAACATTTCAGCATTTGTTTTTTTAAATCCTCCAATCAAAAATTTCTGAAATCACTGGGTCTCGATTTCAGCGAACGGATTTTACTTTCTTTGCTTCCTATTGGATTCTGACACAACAACTGGTCCACTAAGTGAGGATACTAGCCTGTACACCATCAGACACTTCAGACGATATATCATAAACCATTTCAGTCGACGAAATAAGTAATTGAGCTTAAGGATGTGTTTCCCAGGGATTAACAACGCAAGGTGAGGGGGGAAAAATACATGAAGAACGAGAGGAACCAAGTTTCGTTTTGCGTGGTTTGATTAATTATGGCAAAGCCCTCGAGGGCTATCTGCCTTAGGGAAGCGATGCCTTTGTGGAGTACTTTCTGAAAGAAACTGGTTAGTATACGTGTTACACATGGGGGAGAACCGCAAAGAAGCCCATGTAGCCAGCCCGTTCGCTTTACCGATAGGAACAAGCCTGATAGGAACAAGGATTGCCTGATAGGAACAAGGAGGGAGGTTCAAGTATATCGCATGGGCACTTAAGGAAATGTACTGGCCGCTTTTATCTATTCTTTCACTGATGGGTTTGTAAGTAACCAGCGTACAAAGCAGAGACAGAAACAAATCAAGTATTCACGTTTGCTGACATGGAAGAAATATTCATCAAATCTTAATAATTGATTTCCATGATAAGGAGCATTTTAAGTACATGTTATAAAGTATTTCCTCCCTCCTTCTCGCATGCATTCGTGTTGTAATTGGAAGCATACGCAACGCGTATTCGAGAGGTCCAAGGTTCGAGCGCCGGCGAGGGCAACACATATTTTTCACCTCTCCTCTAAAAAAAGCTAATGGCTCTACAATGCTTTCATGCAAATTTACTCAAAGAAATATTTTCTAAGTTTTCAAATAATTTGGAAAATATATAACAAATCTTACTAAGGGCTCTTTTACATCAGTCTGTAAATGACAGAAAAAATTTCGTGAAGATCATATTTGGATCTCAGCACGAAAGGTTTAATGCCACTAAGCAGCGATCAGCGGATATCACTATCTTGCCAAAGGACCAGGTTTGAGCCTAAACCAAGGCTAAATTTTCGTGGTTGTTTCGTGGTTTTTGTTTCGTGAACGGCTGAAGAAGGAATCATTAATTTGTAGAAGAATGAATCTGCAGATACTATGAAACTGAAGGAATGTTTTTACTGGGTTGCGGATAATTCGGAGTTTAAGCATATAATACAGTTACTTAGTGAACAGTTCGTTAATACACCTCCATGTCATCTGCATCTTGACTTAACTACATCTTCACTTACCTGACTTATCACAGAATGCACGCAATCTAACTTTGAATTGTAAGGTATTTTCTCGATCCTTCGAGCAAGTCTTCGGAGTGTTAACGGTAGCATACTAGACATGCATTCGAGAGTCCCGGCGAGGAAATTGTTCCCATCTTCGTACGGCTCGGCTGATTAAATATCTCGGCTGATTAAAGTCGTACAAAGTACGTGAGAACAATGATGCAAACTGTGGTACTGAAGGACCTGGATTCGAATACCGGAAGAGGCATGGATGTTTGTAAATATATAGTGTCTTTTCGGCATGGGGCACTTTATATATATGGCGAGCCGAAAGTCATGTCGTTGGTTTGTTGGTAGAGGAGAGAAGTGGGACGCCCCCGGAACACCCGCGAGGTGTTCTCCCCAAAAACTGAAATTCAACCTCATTGAGGCCATTTTTCCATAAAATTACATTACCAAGACGAGCAACAACAATGCAATAACCTGTAGATAGCAAAGAATAATATGGATGATTTCTGACTTTTTGTTTTCACGAAACCATCAGTTTCTGACAAAACTGGTTTCCTAGCTAACGCAAAAGTACTTTTCTCCAAATCAAATCAAACAGCAATGTTAATCCAAACAGCAAAACGGATACGACAACAAAGCTTAAAACGCTCAGCGCAATTTCTACTTCCACATGGAAACGTAGTAGAAAGGCAGGACCATTAGCAAATCAATATGACGTATTTTTCTTCTTCCACTGGTGTTCTATTTAGATACTTATTTGCATAAGGAGTGCGAAAGGTAAAATTAAAGGAGCAAAATCGATTATAAAGAACAAAACAAAAAGTTTAGCAGAGTAGCAGATTGGTCGAAAGGTAGAAACCATCTTGCAGAGCAACCAAAAAAATAAAAATCCAAATCATTACAGCCAAAGAATTACGTTTCGAGAAATCCTAATTTAAGAAATTAACAGTAGCAATTTCCCAGGTGTTCTCATTATTTCGCCCGCCTCACGCGTATTTACCTCAGTGGAAAGAGATAAAGACAGCGTTAGTCTGGAATCAACCAAGAAGAAGAAAGATAAAAATGATTTAAGTCATACGTTTTCGGAATATTAGCAGCAGTATAATTTTTATTAGTTGATTGTTAGAATTAATAATCTCAATAGAAAAGATAGTTTTTAGAATGCATAAATGTAATAGAGCGATATAATAGAACGAGGAAGCATTCACATCCTTAGGAAAATCTGCAAGCTGATCTAAAGTAGAGTGTTGTTGATGGTTAGAATTTATAAGGCTAGTACAGTGATTTCCAATCTTTTCTTGTCGCTGCACTCTTTTAACGATTTCAAAATTTGGTGGTACACAAAGAGAAAGATAAAATTCGAAATTTTAAAATTTAAAAGCTGTTTATTTACCTATAATACACTGTGTAAAATAGTTTATGATAATAATTTTCAAAGTAAAATAAGTCTGTACTACAAAATCAGCAGTACATTTATTAAGGGATTCATTACAAGTTAATAATAAAAATACTTTTAATGAGAAATTTGAGCTGGATGTTTTTTTGATAATTTGATTTATATTGGATCGTAAAAATGGCAGTGCTACTCTCATATCATCTTCTACATTTAGCAGTCTCGATCTTTTATTCGTTTTTATATTGGTTAATACCGAAAATCCGAATTCACACTAATAAGATGTAGAAAATAGTAATAATACTTTTAAACCTTTTTTTGCCATCATGGGACAGTCGCATCTAATATCAATCCGAAATGAATTAATTGCTTCTTCCGAATATTTTTAAATTAAATCTCGATTATTAGAAAGCGAAATGAGTTTTTTCTCTTCATTCAAAGTTAATTCAAATACAGAAGAATTCGTTACCAAAATGGATTACGAACTCCATCAATTTTTTTTATATCTAAACTTGGGAAATAATGAATAATTCTCTTCTCTAATGTTGTCAAATGGTCCATAACAATTTTATGAATGGTTTTATTAAAATCTTTTGGGACTGAGTAAACTTTTCCAAATTACCTTACTGAGCTTTATTCTTGTATAAAGTTATTTGTTTTTGAAATCCCACCAGTTTATCTGTTTAGTTTAATACATTTTCTTTCGGGTTTCTCAAACTTGAATTTATGTTATTAAAATTAACAAAATAAATCTCTGATAAGTAAGCTAGTCTCCCATCTGCACCAATCAGAAGTTCTTAATTAAAGTTTTGCACTGAACATGCACGAAAATGCTCCAAAATGCGTTCTCCTCCAGTCTCTCCTTCGTCTTAGGAACCGCCACTAGACATGTGTACGTATTACTAGGATTAAACCCATTATAATTTTTACTATATACATTTCTAAAATTTGGCGGCACACTTTAAGAATATGGCGACACACAAAAGTACCGCAGAACAGTGGTTGAGAATCACTGGGCTAGTACATGAAATGAACATTTTAAAGTATTATTGAACGGCAATTCCAAATCAGAATTATTCATGATTAGACGTTTAAGATGCAAAACTAGCTGATATTCCAAATCATTTTGGCATTATTTAAACTTCGTTAAACTTCATTATTGCAGTAAATTAATACATATCTAACAAATTAAAAAATACGCTGGCAGTCATTTGACTCAAAATTTAAATCTGTGTTATCTATTTTTGTTTCCAAAATAAAAGGATAATAACTAACATTGTTGCTGTGAATTATCTCACTTGTCTGGCATCAGCACAAACCCACGATATTCATTGTGGCAAGGAGTGTAGGACCGCGACTGTCGTTGGCAAGAGCCTTGACCACCATTCAGGTGACAGTACAGGTGACATTGCTCAGTTCCGCCGCCAAATTTGGTGGAGATCACCCCAGGTGACGGGTCCTAAGGTTTTCCGTCTTTCTTCTCCAACCACAAACCTCTCGAGAAGACTTTTAACTAGTCGCATATTTAGAGTGCCCAATGTCGCACAGACACTATACACTTACAAACATCCATGCCTTCTACGGAATTCGAACCCGAGCACTTCGGTACGACAGTGAGAGTCAATAACCAGTATCGGGGTTGAGCGGCACTAACACTTCGAAAGATATTTGCGATGCGATGTTTTGAAGGTAATGACTTTTTCAAACATACCATGATTTAAGATAAATCGCAAGCATAAATATAAAACAATGATATTAAACAAGCAGAAACAATGCTGATACTTTATCAACCGTGACGACTTTGATGTTGTATTATAAGATATTTTCTCCCTCCTTTTCGCATGTTTTCCTGAGGTAACAAGGAAGCATAATCGACGCGTATCCGAGAGGTCCAGGGTTCGAGTACCGGAAAGGGCAAAGCACATTTTTCACGCCTCCAGCAGCAAAATCCCTAACCCAGTGGGCGCGAACTAAAAGATGGTGGACGATAATTCCTCACCACCAAGATATGGCGATTATTTTCACTCATTCTCACCTCCCTTTAAAAAGGAGCATATAAAGTATTTTCTCCCTTACTTTCCGCATACCTTCACTGTGCAACTGGAAGCACACTCTACGTGCATTCTGGCGATCACGAGTTCAAATCCCGGCGAGGGCATTGCTCATTTGTCATGTCTCGTGCTTAATAACTCTACAGTGGCGCCCGAACTAAAAAGTGGTGGACGATAATTTGTCACTACCCAGATTGGGTGATTAGGTACCGTTATCCCCAATCGCACTTGAAAAGGGGGGAGCATATGAGATATCTGCTTCCTCCTTCCCATACGCCTTCATGCTGTATCAGAAAGCACACTCGATACGTATTCGACAGGTCCAGGGTTTGAGCCTCGGAGAAGGCATTGCACATTTCTCACATCTCCTACTTCAAAATTACCTAATGACTTTACAATATCAGTACAGATTAGATGTATACATATCTGAAGAAATGAAATCAATATCATACTGCAAAATGTTAACTGCACTTTCCATAACCATCAGATTTGACCCCTCATATTTAAATCTATTAGCTTTGTACATTTGCAGCGTTTGAAATACATTACAACTAACTTAAAGTTCCATGTGTGCAGTTTCATTTTTTTTTTGTTTGCTTGTTTTCATTTTTTTTTCTTTGTTTGTAAGTTAACGTTTCGCAGTATAGTGTAAATTTCACATGTCTGATACTTTGAAAGCTCTGTCGCAACTGATATGGACATCTCAAATGTCTTATTAAACATAACAGAAAAATTTCTAAAATAAGCAGTGTCTTAAACTATACTGCAAAGTAAGGAAAATATACTATTTAAATATTTATATTAAATATTTAAAAAATTTTTTTTCCAAACCTCCAGATCAAATGTACAAATATTATAAGAGAGTGCAGTTCTAAAATCAAATTATCGCTGTCACAATAAGCAAAACTTTTAAGTTTATTAAATATTATGAGATGAGAAATATTCGCGAAAAATATCGTGAAAAAAAACTGCTTCAATTTAATGCCCTCTTATAGAATCGAATTCCTTGTAATCTCATTAACAAGATAACTATTTTTAACAACATTTCCCTTCCGATTACCCTGAAGATGTCATTCCTAGATTCGTTGTCCTGACATTCTTTCAAGAAAGAAAAATAAATAGTATTTCGTACGGAAAAGTTATTAAATTACATCTTGAAATGACAGTCAGCAAAGACAGTTTTGCTGTTGCTCGGAATGACGTATTAGAGAAAATTGAATTATATAATCATGCTAGCTTTTTGTTTTTTAGGTATTTAATATTTCTATTTAAATAAGGAAATTAAAATGAAAGGTATTCGCTAATTTATTTCATTGCTAGAATATTGTCGATTTCAAATAAAAGTTGTGACGAAAGTTCTTAGAAAAGCAGAACTCTAGCTCTGTCATATACACGTTTATCTTACAAACTACTAATTTTCAACAGGCACATTCTGGCACTCTGATGCACACTAAACAAAGAAAATTTGTAACTGCAATGTAATTTGTAATTGCAATCATAAGTGTTGCTGTATTTAGCACCATAAAACCATTCATTTTAACTGTGAAGTAAAGTTTTTTCCATGTGGTTTAGAATTATTAACTTCAGAATAACAGAATTTCATCCAACACATTCAGAAAGCGCTGTTACTTTAAAATAGACTCGTTATGATTTGAACGAACTTTTTCTCACTCGCATTGTTTGTCGTTATCATCTCACACAAGGAATTAGGATATTCTGACAAATTAGAGGACTCGATCTTTCCATAGCAACCGTTACCATGAGCCATAGTTTAAAGAGAAGAAATGGCTTTGAAGTGCCTATTCTATAATAGATCATAGTACAAATTGTGCAGATTTTATTTAATATTATACAGCATAAATAAATGTGCCAGTTAAAATTTCTAGTAAGCGGTTAGAACACATGATCCTCTTGAGACGTTCAGCATGTATACATAAATATATGGAAGATTAAAATTATGATATATAACAAATTCATATATCTTAATTTTAAAACCATTTGTATCGCAGAACGTCTGATTTATAAAATAAGAATAGTAAGAAATGACATTTAGCTATTTTAATGCAATAATCAGTATCTAAATCTGTCAATTACTGCACGAAAATTTAGATTACTGATTATATAGACCAGTTCAGTATTTTTCAGTGGATAGTCTTAATTTCAATAATACGCAAAATGCACAGTTATGTACATGCAATTCTAATTAAGTTTATTAAATAGTCAGAATGTTTTGCTCCTGATGAAGAGGGGCCCGTTTTGCTCTCGAAATCGATTGGGATTTTACAAAATCTACTCCGAATACAAGGTCGTCGATTTGTCTGTTTTATGTTTGTAGTTGTGCATTTTTTGCTTAAAATGATTGAGTTATGCTGTTCTTATCTTCCGGTTAAAATTCTTATGCCTTTAGTTAACTGCATGTTGTAATTGCAGAATTATCGATACTTTAAAAGTTGTTTAAGTGCAGTTAAAACTGATTATTTTGGCCATAGCGGCCATATTCGTTTACATTTGAAACTTAGGAGAATATTAGATTTGTTACCAATCTACAGAAACTAAGCTTCGTAACAACAAAGATAACGCCTTCTTTTTATTATTGCGAATTAAATCATACTTAATCCATTCTGGAATTTATTCGAGGAAATAAGTGTTTAAGATTTAGTTCGTAATTTTTAATATATATATTTTGAGTTTTATGTATTTTAGCCTTGTCACGAAGTGAGAACTGAATTAATTGAATGAGAAATACTGCGAATTGTCTGTGAAAAACTGTTTCTTTTTTTCTTTTTCTTAAATCTTTTACACATCGTTTCAGATTGATTATAGTATTTGGATAGAACATGTGGCAACGATTAGATAATTCTTCAGATGATATACATAATTTGTTTGCATTCTGAGTTAAAAAATGAATGAAACGTAACGCTGTTAAGTGAACCTAGCGCCAGAGTGTCGCTACGGTAAACAAATAGAGTGAATTTTAAAGAGCGCATTTATTCTATTGTGGTTTGCGCTATGGGCGAAGTAGATTTAATTCAGTCCAATAAGTTTAAATGAAATAAAAAATGCGTATAACTTAAACATTCCATACGAGGCAGTCATATGATGTATATGTTACCGTTAAGGTATATAATGCAGTTATTTCATGGAATAAGTAGTTATTCCATGAAATAACTGATCGTGTCCGTTAAAGTGTGTAATATGTTAATAATCTGACACTTTAACTAGTTATTCTATGAAATAACTTGGTATTCTATAAATTAACTCATGAGAGACAGTTAAAGTGTCAAATAAACAATTTATCTAAAATGAAATAACTAGGTATTCTATATATAAACTAACGATAGGCAATTAAAATGAAAAAGAAGCAATTTATCTAATTTATGCAGCGTACCAATGGTATTTAGAGAAACGTACCATAAAATCATTCGTTACAACAAGGATTACTAAAATGACACTCGGAATTACAAACAACATTATTTCTAAAACAAAAAAATTTTTTGTTAACACACTGGGTGTTACACGAACATTCCATATTGTTAAACGAAACGTAAATGTACCTTATACTAAAAAGCGAGATATATGATATAGATTATTTTACACTTAACGGGCTGCAGATCGTTATTCTATGAAATAACTAGTTAAACTACGAAATACAAGAGAGTTTTACACTTTAACGGACACGATCAGTTATTTCATGGAATAACTAGGTATTCTGTAAAATAACGGATTTCATACTTTAACAGTAACATATACATTAGACTTTTTATTCAAGCAAAAGTAACGAAGTAGCGAATAAAATGTTCTGCGTTCGTCAACTGGCCAGACATTTGCGCCCAACTGAAGAAAAACTCATGGAGGCGTCATAACTTTTAAGTTAACTCACATTGTTAGTGTGAGAACAATAGCGGAAACTCTGCGACCTAGGGCCGGACCGCAACAGAATGGCAATATTCAGTCCATACCGCTGAACATAATGTTCTGATAGCATTATGTTCAGCGGTATGGACACACTCAAGCAGCTTGTTTCAACAAGGAGCTTCCTCAAACAAAAATTCCAACAGTCAGTTGAAATAAGTAAAGAGGTCATCGACCTATTGTCACTGGGAAAAGATCCTTCAGCGATGTTTTAAAAGGTGCATAACAAACCGACAAATATGATTTAGCAGAGACACTTAAATGCTTAACATTCGCAATGCAGGAAAAATTCTGAAGAAGCTCGGTGAGTTAGATGCTCAAGTAAAAAGTGCAAATTCCTTAATTGACGAGATAAGAATTGGTTTAGAACTGGTCAAATTTCTCGAAGAGCTAAATAATGAAAAGATAGCAGATTACAGCAAGCCGAGGTTAGCGGAATGGATAGCGCGTTGTCATACAGGTCAAGAGGTTGAGAGTTCGAACCTAGTGAAAAACAGGTGTTTAAAAGTGACTTCTAAAATTTCGTTTAAACACTTAGAACGTTACTGTTGTGGACTTATGTGATTAAAATGACTTTTAAAGATTCTTTGAGGACCTTTCGTATTTTTATTTTTTATCTGATGAATTTTTCAGAGGATTGTTATACAAATTCTTAGCTGTATCTTTTGCCTTTAAATGGTGCTGCATTTAACGCTTAAATCCTCTAAACAGCTAGTGATCGATCTGACATTAAGGGACACATAGCTTCTAGCTAGGTGTCCTCAGTTGGGTGAATTACGAATATCGGATTTCTTTTTCTCTGGCTTAGAAATATAAAGAAACATATCATGCTCCAATTTCATTACTAAATATATCCAAGCAGACATTAATTACTGGCTTTCACATTCATTAATTTCACATTAATTACTGGCTTTGGGAAAGAACTAATAGTCGAATATCAGTACTTAAACAAAGAATTCTTGAATACAAATTCTAATTTGAGCCGAGTTTTTTTAAAAGTGACCATAAGGAAAAAAACATATTAAACACGTGTTAAATAAACTAATACACAGCAATAAAAATTTATGTAGCATAATAAATTTTCAGGATTTTACCTTGAAAAGTTAAGTATAATCGTAAAATTTTCTTCTTCAGATGCAGAAGTGAAAATAATAACAGATAAATACCCTCTGAAACTTTATTTTCGTTTCTGCAGCTGAAGAAAAAGATTCAGTTTAACTTTTGACTCCTCCGATCAGTAATGTGATTAGCGAAGCTGTCAGCTGTATCATTGGATACGGATTCAAAAGCTGGAGTAGGCATGGATATTTGCATGTGTCTGTGTGGCATAGGAACACTTAAATACCACGAGCGAAAGTCCTTTTCAGTGGTTTGGGGGTTGGGGAAGAGGTGTTGGAAACACTTCGATTCGTTCGCCCCGGAGCATCTCTATCTAAATTAGGACTGCATAGTTTAAGGGGTGTACTTATACCAGTACGACCAATGGTGAAAATCTGATGAGCCATCTACGTCTGTCTATGCCTGTTAAACTTATAAAACAGTAATCTTGCAAATTTACTTGCGTTGCACCGATTCGTTGATTTAAGCAAATCTACCTTAAATACGCACATTGAAGTATGTAAGCATTCAACCGAGGTACTCAAAATTCAATACCGGAAGTTTTGGGAAAAAACAAAAGAAAAAAAGAATGCATAGTTCTAACATTATTTTGTTGTTGTTGCCAATCTCACTTGTCTGACAATAGTCAACATAAGACCCCAACATTCATCGTGGCAAGCAGGCAAATGCGCCTGCTTTAGCGCAATAATAGGTAAATGCCGGACAACACTCCGAGTGGACAGGTCCCAGGATCTCCCACTTCTCTTCCCCTAACACCAGCTTCTGGAAAAGATTTTCGGCTTCTAGGATATTTAGAGTGCCCCATGCCACATAGACACTGTACAGTTACGAACATCCATGCTTTCTCCAGGATTCGAACCCGAGCTCTTCCATACGGCAATCAGGGACGCTAATCACTATCCCAGTTGAGGGGCTAGCATTATTTTCAAATTCATAATGAAATTTTATTTTTTAGCCCAAAGGACCTTAACCCAGAAGGGCTATTGATTTCACTTCGGAAGACACTACATGACTTCCTTGTATAATTAGTCCAAAGGGGCAATTTGCCCAGAAGAACTATTAATTTCGTTTTGGCATTTTGCGTTGGTTCACTGTAAATGTCGGTTCACTTTTAAAATTGTTGCCACCAAAAATTATCGCCCTGTGTTATATTTAAAGAAATTAAATAATGAAGAATCTGCACAAATATATGTATGTTTCTCTCATTGTAATAAAAACAACGGTACCTATAAGCCCTCAAATTTTGAATAACGTAATCCTCCACCGAATATGGTCATCTGGAAGCCCTAATTCGGAATTTGTTTTATTATCGATTTCATATTTTGTAACACTCTAACTAATTTTTGATTAAGAAACTCAAGGATTTCAAAGCGAGCAATGGCAATACTGTACAGGGGAAAAAAACCTTTTGATCTCCAGCGCGTGAGACTGTGTATCGGAAATTCTAATGATATGCTCCTTTTAAAATCATTTCGCGATATTGCTATTGAATTGAATTTTATGGTTTAAGGTTGAAGAACATGATATTTAATAAATAAAGGTAACACACAAAACGTTAAAAGAAATCCCTTTGAGTGTTATATTAAATTTGAAAACGTTCAGAATTTTTTTAATCTTTATTTAGTTTTTGCCCTTATACACAGGAGCTACATATAGATAGGCATGACAGGAAGTCATTCTGCTAATGAAGAAATATGTAGGATAAATAACTGAGCAGAAGTAAAATGAAGTTTAATGGATCTGTGAATGCAGTTTAACGTTTCTAACACTCTTTTAAAAATTTTTCAGGTGGTTATGAAACTTATGTTTGCCTACCTTTTACTTTTGTCATATATTTCCACACCTTTCTGCATGCACATATTGATTCCAGAATAGCGATATGAAGAAGTTACAATCCATTTACTTTTTCGTTATCCACATGCTTTTAAATCACATATTCCATATACTTCTTTACCAGCAGTTAACTGTTCAATACACCATTTGCAGGACCTTACTTACAAAAGTGTGTGGATATTAGCTTAAGCAATTTAAAAACTGGAATAAGTGACCAATTTTGATTAAAATTTAAAACAATTTGTTTGAAAAGGTAAAAATTTCATTTAAGAACTTGCTCACGTAAATTATGATACCGTAAAGCGAAAGCAAATACACAGTCCAGTCACATTAATGTGACCACCACGTACTTTCCATGTCAGAGTTAAATAACCAATCACAGAAGGCAGGTAGCAGCACAGTGCAGTTGAGCGTATATAAAGGGTGCGTGATGGCTTCGGAAAACATTTCAATCGTTGGCGTAATGCAGAAACGAAGCGATTTATCCGACTTCCAAAAGGGCATGATCATTGGCTTTCGGGCCAAGGGTGGAAGCATTTCCAAAACGGCTGAGTTTGTGAACTGTTCGCGTGCCGCCGTGGTAAAAGTGTACCGTGCATGGCAAAATGGGACTGTCCAAAATCAGCGACGTGGCAAATGTGGTGCACCACGGGCCATAGATGACAGAGGCGAACGACGGTTGCGGAGATGCGTTCGGGCAGATAGACGGGCTACCGTTGAGCAACTGACCACCAAAATGAACCAAGGGGCTACCAAAAGTGTCTCCCAAAGTACTATTCAGCGAACATTGCTGCGTCTGGGCCTCCGAAGCAGACGCCTGGTTCGTGCACCTATGCTGACTGCTGTTCATCGACGGCGAAGGCTAGAATTTGCACGCCAGTACAGCAGCTGGACGTCCACTGAGTGGCGACAGGTTGCGTTTTCGGATGAATCGCGTTTTATGCTCCATCGGACAGATGGACGTTGGCGTATAAGGCGTGAAACCTCTGAAAGGAACCACCCTGCAACCATTGCCGGAACGGTCCAAGCTGGAGGCGGGAGCATTATGGTCTGGGGAATGTTTTCCTGGCATTCTCTAGGTTCACTGATCATTGTGGAAGGCACAATGGATCAATACAAGTACGCATCTGTCCTTGCGGACCATGTTCACCCCTACATGCGCATTGTTTTTCCTCAGGATGATGGCATCTTCCAGCAGGACAATGCGAGGTGCCATACAGCTGCCAGTGTACGTGCGTGGTTCGAAGAGCACCAGGATGAGTTTACCGTCCTCCCCTGGCCAGCAAACTCACCTGACTTAAACCCAATCGAGCATCTGTGGGACCATCTCGATCGAGTTGTTCGCGCCATGGATCCTCAACCGCGTAATCTAGCGCAGCTGGCCACGGCATTAGAGTCGGCATGGCTCAACATCCCAGAGAACACCTTCAGGGACCTATGTGACTCTCTTCCTGCACGTCTCGCAGCAGTCCGCTCTGCGAAAGGTGGTTATTCTGGCTTTTGACAGATGGTCACATTAATGTGACTGGACTGTGTAGTATACTTATTTTTAATTATTTTAATACACATTTCAAGCGCTGAAATTTAAATGCTATCCTATTTTCTATGACTATAATCTATTCATGTCAATCAGCATCAAATTATCATTAACTCCAACAGAAGGAACAGAAAACTCAAATTGCATCCTTATATCTAAAACAAACCAAACTTACGTTTTCCAGTGTTGGTTTTCGCTCGCCAGCAGTCATATTCATTACAGTTTACTATTTAAAAACTACACACACTGGCCAATGAAACAGAAACCTTCCAGATTTTCATCTGAATGCGTGCTAGGGATGAAGCACGCACATTTTTTTATGACGTAGGTTACACTTGGTTAGAATGCTAGTGTAAGTAAGGTGTAAGAGTGCCTTTCAAGATGAATAAAGTAAAATGGGGAAAACGACAGATTTTTCACCATTTTTAAAAAGGGCTTATTGTTGGTGCCCGTTTAGCAGATGCCTCGATTTCGAAGACAGCAAATCTCACTGGGCTCTCAAAAGCAGCCATATCAAAAGGGTTTTCGAAACCTTCTCCAGAAGAAGTCTTCTCGAAAAGGACCTCAGTCCTAACAGTCTCACCTTCTCTAGAATTATTCTAGAGAAGGACTGCAGTCCTAACAGTCCAACATTCTCTAGACGTCTTCTAGAGAAGGACTGCAGTCCTAATAATCTAACATCTTCTAGAAGTCTTCTAGAGAATGACCGTAGTCCTAACAGTCTCCCCTTCTCTAGAAGTCTTCAAGAGAAAGACTGCAGTCCTAACAGTCTTCGAGCACAGTCTTCCAAGACAGTGATCGGCGTCGTCTCCGACGAATTGTACGGCAAAACAGGAGCTTTCCTGTGTTTCAACTGAAACAGATCGTCCACCAAGGCTCTTCCCAACGGATTTCACCTCGAACCATGAGCAGAAAATTGCAGAGGACAAGAATGCAAGAATGCAAAAACCACTCATTTCTGCCGACATGCAAGAATTCGTTTGCAGTGGTGACGGGAAAGAAGACACTGGACATCTGAGGATTGGAAACGAGTAATATGGTCCGATGAACCATGCTACAACTTATCTTGCACTGATGGTGATGATTTTGCATTGACGTCGAATTTTGCGAGAACTGCATGAAGCCATGAAGAAGTCTTGCCTTATTCGCACTGTGCTAGTGTCTGGTGGACGTATCATGATATGGGGAATGTTCTGATACCATGGAAGTGGTGCCTTGGTGTTTCTTGAGGGTACACAAACAGTCATGAGATACCTAGACATAGTGTCAGTTAAAGTACACCCTGCTATGCTGCATTTTTGCCCTGATGGCGACGGATACTTCATGGACGATAATACAACTCTACATCGTACCAGAAGTGTACAAAATTGGTCCGCTGACTTCCAACACCTTCCCTGGCTACCTCATAGCCCGGATCGTAACCCAATAGAAAATGTGGGGGATATGATAGAAATACGAATCCGACAGCATTGTTCGCTTTCACCTAATTTATAAGATCTGAAAAGGTGCATAGCTAATGTATGGTATTCTCTGGACGTAAAGAGAATCCACAAGCATGTAGACTCGTTGCCCAAACAAATCGGAGCAGTTATCCGTGCCAAAAGTGGTCTAATAGAATATTCATCTTGGGTTTCTAGTTCATTGGCTAGTGTGTGTGTGTAAGCCACAACTTTTTCCAATTAGAGTAAAACTCGCCTAAGACGTCCAGATTATTTTTATCTTTTGAGAAGTATATTGCTTGCCTCAATTAAGTAAAAATCCACGCGTACGCCTAAATTTTAATATTTTAGTAATAATTACACATTAAATTGTGCCTGCGTTGTGTTCGCAATAACCCAAATTATATACAAAGGCAGTTTAATTTACTTAGCCTATTCAATAGTGCCAAGAAACTAACATCATTCATATGTAGATCAACTTTTATTTGATGATTACGGTTGCAGTAACTGGTATAGTTCGACCGCCTCATCCGCGATCATGAGCGCAAACACGCATGCGCCATTCGGACCGAATTATTCTCAAAATAGGGTGGAAGGATGGGAACTTTCTTTCCCTTCGTTCTCTCTTTCCGGGGAAGAGAAGAATTTCACTTGACCTTTCACGTCGCAGCAAGTAATAACGCCTCTTTTGGGCGAGTCTATATGTTTTGGCAGAATGTCAGCCAGGGTTGCGTTTGAGACGGTCGAACTATACTCATCACAAGCTGAGCTGCCTGTCAATCACACAAGACATAAAATGTGGTGCTGTGAATCGTAATGCAGGAAACAAATGATTATGTGGATGCACCCTCTCGAACTTGGCACTTGGCGTATGTAATTTCAACTAACAATCAGCAGGGATGAATAATGGCCAAACTGTTATTTATTCTGCCTGATCGCTCTACAAAATCAATCATGTCTCTAAGTCTCAAAGATCGCTCTACAAATTCAATCACCTGCCTCATGTCTCGATATAAAGATGAAAAATTGCGTAAAAACGGGTTTCTCTCATTTTTCAAGACTCGTCAAAAGTTTATAATTAACGGTGATGCTTCCAAATAGTAGACTGCAGCTTCATGAAGGATGACGTTATAGATAAGATCAACTTGCAACAATTTTTTATGATAAAAGGAGCAAAAAAGGAAGAACTTTCTCCTGAAATCGCTACGTACGACAAGAGAAAAAAAAGCGTTTTGGCGCATTATATATCTCGGTTGAAGACAGCGTAAAACTTGGTAAATTTACGCCTCAATGTGCTATTCCAGCTCCGTTGAATTCTGAAATCCTCGCTAAAACCTTATGATCGACAATGGGTTTCATTAAGAAAGCTTAAATTTTCCAAAACTGCCAAGAGAAAGGTTATTTTCTTGATTTTAATGCCAAAATGGTCCTGGTCCTAATATTTGGATCTATGTACTTTTAAAAAAATGCGTTAATTTCTTGAACATATTTCAAACTGCACGTATATAGACTTTCTTAAAGAAGCCACAAAAAGTACTCTAGACCGTATATGTGTGGCCTTGTCAGTCAGACGGTTTTAACCCTAGAATGCTACCCATTCGTTTCCTAGACGAAGCCCATAGCAAATAACCTTGCCCTTCCTTCCCTAAAACAAAAAATCGGGAATTGCGACTCACTACCTATACATGATGTTGGATGCTACAGATAAGGACATTACTTCTAATCGAAATATTTTTTCATGTAGCATTTTTAGAACAATATTCGTCTCATAGACGAATGGTTAGCTGTAACGTTTCATATCAGAATCCGACTTAGGTTCATTTCTGTGTTGCCTTAAAAATGATAAAGAGTTTTTGCAGAGAAAAGTTTTGGCATAGACCTGAGGCTGTTCTAGAGTGATGAAGAGAATTCTTTTCTTGGGATAAATTGGAGGAAGATGATTTTGCTGAGGTTAAAAATCACGAATTCACAGATAGCGTCACAGATGAAAACGAGGAATGTTTCATTTGAAAATAAAAATGAAGAAGAAACAATGCTTAACAAACAAACCCAGGAAGATGAAAATATTAATTTGAAATATGGATCTAAAAAGGAAAATGCTAAAAAAGTTGAAAAATTGAATTTGAAATACGGAGCGAAAAATGAAAATGCTTAAAAAGTGGAAAAATTCCGAAATGTTTTTAGTCATGGAAAATCTACCACTTACCCCGGTAGAATTCAGCTCAATGGTAAAGATAAGGGGTCATCTGTTCCTAAATTGAGCAACACAAGTACAGCATCTCGCAATATTATTAAATTTTTTAAAGAACCAAAGGACTGAGCCATAAAAGAGACTGCAGACACATTGGATCAGATGTGCAATAATATGTCACGTAGTAGAAAACTCGCTGAAAGCCTCTTTTTTGCATTCTGCAATATTTTAAATATCAGTTTAATGAATTTACATGATATATATGTGCCTAATGTAAAATCGGAAAAGGCATTATCAAGAAAAAATTTCGCAACGAAGCTAAGTGAAGATGTTCTTGCTCCATGGATGAAGAAGCGTTACAACATACCAATATTGCCTCGATCAGCAAGAACAATTATAAGGAAACTGTTGAAATTCGATTTGAACATTCAACCCTCTAAACAACCTGACAGTAAAAAAAGAAAAAAAATGTTCATTTTGCCGGTACAGTTTGGGCATAATGAATCTCAACTTTTGTCAAACATGTTCCAGAAAATGCGCAGAGAACATAATGATAATATGTACAAAGACTGCTTTGAGAATAAATAAATGATACTTTCTTGCTAACAAAGAGTGCCAGGGTCCTGAAATTATCTACGAGTAGTATATTACTTTTACTTTAATTAACTTTTAAAATAGGTTTTAAACACACTTATGCACAATTCGTCTCGGAGACGAATGGTTACCATTCCCGTAAGTTTTTCAAAGGGTAGCATTCTATGGTTAAAAGAGGACAACTGACAGTTGTGAAAAGAAGGAGAAAAATTTTCCTCTGCAAATATAGAACATCTACAAATAAAACTGAGCGAATAGCCACAGTGGCAAACGTATGAAAGAATATGAATTTCTTGACACATTACAGAGTAGAATACAGTACTTGTACGGAAAATGTATCTGAACAAAGGTCCCTAAGTACATCATTGCTAGATAAATGCGATGAAGCTTGATAGGAATATTTTCTTTTGCATTAAAACTTATATAGGCAAATAATACACTTAGTATAGTCGCATACGATTCGTAGAAAAAATGGAGACTTATCCCGGAACGGAGTTGACGAGGCGTGAATGACATTAGGTCTCACATATAAGCCTTCTTCTACAAATACATCGTCCACGACATTTGCAAAATTGAGCAAGTTACTTCGAAGCGCTTTATTGGAGAATTTTTTATTTTCATCTTTAAGAAAGTCACGAACAGTAGCCAGCTTCATATCTTCCTGTAGAGCAACATTTCTGATACAGTAAAGTTCATCAGTGGTAATACTAAAGAAATTATTTTGAAGCCTCTGAACGATGAGAATGCGCTTCTCAAGAGCATTTGCTCAAGCAGGAGAGGAAACATACCAACGGCCGAGTGGTAAAATCGCTGAATGGTGGTAGGCTATTTTGGGGTTCGAATCCCTGCAAATGCAGTGTTGCCAGACCGTGCGATTTTCGCAAATTTGCTGGTTTTGACAAACCTTTGCGACTAAAATTTCTGTGTATGCAATTTTGCGAAATTTCTGCTAATCTATTCATTTCTTTGTGCTGTTTTGCGACTTTAAAAATACTTAATACATCATAAAATGCTTTAAAAATGCTTAATACATCATAAAATAATGTATCTCCAAACTAACTTTATAATAAATAAATAATATTAGTTGGTTAATTTGTTTAATCTTTAAAATTTGCCGATTAGAAATACAGCTGCAGAAAGGGTATTTTTAAGAGTCACACTGAGTAATGTGTACTCGATTTGCTTTCCTTTTGTGTAAAGGACAATTTAAAAATTTTTATTTGAAATTATGGACTAAATAGTGTATTGTATTGATAGATAGGAGACTTCTGTGAAGCAGTAGTAATGAAAGGAAAAGTATTGCAAAACATAATAAATGTATAAAATAGTGTTATGCTACTTAATACCTTAATTGACGCTTTTATTACTTTGTACATATTGTTTTAAGCCTGCTTTCTCCATATTCCATGATTTATCCAATAGCTATTAGCCTTGCACCACTAAAACGGCCGAAAGTGGTGGATATTTCATTATGGAAGCACCCAATAGGTGACCACTGTTGCCTCCTATTAAAGGACGGACAGTTACAACCATGCGTTCTCCGGGATTCGAACCCGGGCCCATCGCTATGAGACTCAGATCACCAACCACTATACCGGGTGATTGACTCCTTTAATTGTCTATAATCCTTTAATTCTTTCTAGACGGTGATTACAACACGTGTTGTACCTGTGTTAAAACTGCAGTGATGGCCAGTTTGAGGTGTAGTGACTATGAGAGGACTTACAGCATAATCGGTATCACATTTTTATTCTCAAATTATTTTAACATTTTTCCCTCAGTTTTTTTTACCTACAGTATTTGTAACATTTAACTATATTAACTGAAACATATAAAAAACAGTAGGTACCAAATGTTAAAATAATTAATTAAATGAATTCTTCATAAGGTAGAATTTCATTGAATATTAGTATCACAAAATGTCACGGAAAATTAAAGAAATCTCTAAAAACATTTTCACCAAGAAAGCAATATTACCGCTGCTGCCTTCCCCCAGAAGCTGATCACATTTTCGTCAAGCATTACCCAACTCACTGAACATTTTGCGGTTTCTTCATCGACAGCGTTTCCCAGAATCCAGTGAAAGACCTACACTTTCAAGAAGAAGAACAGGTATTCTATTCAGTCTACCGGAAAGTTCCGTCCGTTTTATGACAACAATTTTCGACACGTAAGCACATGTTTATTTGGCGTATGTTCGATCTCTATTTTTATCGCTTAATGTATACATACTGACGCAGCAAATTAATTAAAACAAAGCCGATTCACGTTAGTCTTAAGAGTGAAGCGATAGTTTACCCATGGCTACTGATAAAGTTCATTTACGCCACTGTATTTTATAATGCTACAGAAGCATGTAGAAAGTTAGTGAAAGTGTTTGGTGAAGGTACAGTTTCTGACAGGACATGCAGAAGATGGTTCGAAAAATCTGAAACAGAGTGATTTCGACCTTTCCGATAACCCATGTTCTGGGCGACCATCTTTGATCGACGACGATGTTGTTAAGACCATGTTGGAATTAAGATCCTTTTCTGAGAACATCAGAGATCGTGGAAAAGCTTAAAGCAGCTCAGCAAACCATTTCGGTCCATATTCGGAAGATAGGATTGGTGTGGAAATATTCGTGATGGGTGCCACGTGGAATTGGGCATATTGTGAATCCGGAAACCCTAGCCTTTCCACCTCTATACAAAATTTGACTCTGAAGAAGAAAATGTTGTGTATACGGCGGGACATTCGAGAAGCAATATATCAGAAGCTTTTAAAACCGAACTAAAAGCTAAATTCGGAGAAATGTTGTCAGCAATTGGATAATTTAAAGACATCAGTCCAAGAAAAGAGGTCGGCGATGGTCAGTAGGAAGGACATCATACTGCACCATGATAATGCCAGGACCACATGCTGCTTTGGGGACTCGCTACAAAGACCTAGGCTGGGAAATTCTGTCGCATCCACCATATTCCCCGGACATAGCACACTCCGATTTGTCCTTACAAAATTTTTTGAAGGGTAAAATATTCAAAATTGAAGATGATATCACAAGCACTGGTTCGATTTTTCGCATCAAAAGATACATTTTTCAAAAATGGGATATGCAAATTGCCCTCACGCTGGCAAGAAGTCATTAATAGTAATAGCAATTATATTATTTAATAAAGTTTATTGACAGTTAGAAAAATGCGTCTTTTGTTTTATTCCAAAAACGGGCAGAACTTTCCGGTAGACCAAATGTAAGAACCTGTACCTTCTCCGGCATTCGAACTCGAGCCCGGTTATATAGCACTCAGCTCCATTAACGACAGTACCAAACAGGGAAGCCTAAGCTGAACTGCTTTATGTTTCATTTTACTGATTTCTAATGTTACAAAAATATAAACCACACATTTTAGGAAAATATTTCTTCTTTCTTTTCCCGAATGCATTGTGTAAATGCTGTCTTCTATAGCGAAAAATAAAAGCACAACTATTAGCATAACAGAAGGCTGTTGCATACTACTTAAAAGATAATCTGTCATGACATAAATGCGAAACTCAAGAAAAGTTGACAGGATTTTTTTTCAAATGTTTACTTTTTATTTTACTGAATGTTTAGTTACTCTTTCAGAATTACGTTTTTTTATTCAGAATCTTTATTCTAAACTAAAAGTTTAGTGCATTTAAAATTATTTCTGTAAGCCTTTTAAAATAGTTTTAAAATTGCATTTCTTGCTATGATGTCAGAACGAATGTTTGATATTTCTTGTTCCATTTTTTTTTAAAAAAGAGATACATTTTTCTGATTTTTCAGACCTTCTTAAATCTGCTAAATTGAAAAGAAAATAGCAAAACTGTGACTGCCAGAGCTATACCAAAGTACCAAAGTCATAATTTTGGGTCCATTCAATATAAAACTTTCAACTTTAAAATAGGGTTCTTTCATTATGGACACCCTGTAACCGCAATGGAGAGAAATACTGCATATGTCCTCCGAGTTTGTAGAGAAACTAGGATTTTTTTAAAGCGGGATTTATGAAAAATGAGCAATGCACTTGCCAAGACTCGAACCTCGGACCTCTTGCATACACGCGGAGAGTGCTGACCATTGCAGCATGAAGGCATGCTGAGAAGGAAGGAGACATACCTTACATACTCCCTCTTTTAAAGGGCGAGTGGAGATTAGGGGACCCAATTACCAAATCTTGGTGGTGGAGAATCCTCATCCACCACCTTTTTTAGTTCGGGCGCCACTGTAAAAACGATAGGCATTTTATGAAAGCGTGAGGGATAAAAAATGAGCAATGCTCTCGCCGGGACTCGAACCCCGGACCTCTCGAATACGCGCCGATCTTGCTCACCACTACACCACATAGGCATGCTAAGAAGGCGGGAGAAATACCTTGTAAGTTCATATACAGAATGGGGTATTTAAGTATGGAACTGAGAATTTTATTGATGGGGGGGAATCACAAAAGGTATCTGCAATGAGGTCTTTGGAATGGAGCCGGAGAATTCACTTCCTTTTCTTTGTTTTCTTTGTTAAGATGTTCCTCTAAGTCGGTTTTTGATCAAAAACTCAACCATTTGGGAGCCACCCAACCGGGACAGTAGTTAGCGACGGTGATTGCCACACCGAAATACCTGGGTTCAACTCCCGAGAAAGACATGCATCTTTGTAAATGTATAATGTCTGTGTGGCACATGGTCACTCTAAATATGAGGCGAGCCGAATGTCCTCTCTAGATATTCGTGGTAGGGGCTTACAGCCGAAAACGTCGCCGAGGAAACAAGGCAAGGCGAAAACGTCGAACACATCGTGGGAGAAAACATTGTACAAAACATCGTGGGAGAAAATAAAGCAAAGAGAAAAAAACATCACAGTTCTAAAACGTCGTGGTACAAAATCTCGTGGTCGAAAATAAAGAGGTTCAAAAACTTCGCAGTTTAAAAACATCGTCGTCGAAAATATCGTGGTAAAAAATAAAGTACCTCCAAATCATCGCATGACGATAACATCGCCCACATGCGTTTTTGAAAATAAGATGTAAAGAAGGATAATTTTTGCTTTCATATTTTTCATTAAGTAATAAATATTTAAAAATTTAAAAAACAGAACAAGAAATTTAAATAAAACAAGAAATAATTTTCACTATAAGAGTATCAGATTAACAAACGTGAAGAAAATAATCTCATAATTAACTTATGTTAGTTATGTTATCTTATTAGTGTTTTATAGATATAGTTATGAAGTTACTTATTTTCCTTTTTCTATTCTTTTCTAGATTATACTTTTCATGAAAAATTACCAGTAAAACTTCATAAAAATTAATTTATTAATGACCTTTGTTAGTTAACTATGGCAGTTTAAAATTTTATTAAATACTATAAGTTGCATTAATTTTCTATGCTTAAGTTTCCATTTTGCATTTTCAATAAATATTTATTAGTTAATAAAAATATGAAAGTAAAAATTATCCTTCTTTTCATCTTGCGCTCACAAATCATTATGGGAGTATCCTTTTACAATGATTAAAGCCTGAAAAACGTCTGTGTGCTATATTATCGGCATGCGATGATTTGTAGGAGCTTTATTTTTTACAACGATATTTTCGAAGGCGATGTTTTTAAACTGCGAAGTTTTTAAACCGCTTTATTTTTGACGACGATATTTTGTACCACGATGTTTTAGAACAGCGATATTTTCTCTTTGCTTTATTTTCTCCGACGATGTTTTGTTCCAAGAAGTTTTCGCCTTGGGTTGTTTTCTCCGCGATGTTCGGCGGCGGACGCCGGTAGGGGAAGGGGAAGTAAGCTGGAAAACTCTCAAAATCGTCCCAACAGGGGGAGCGGAATTTAGCAAAGTTGTATTGTCACCTGTATGGTGCTCATTGCTCTTGACAACGACATGCGCTATCTTGCACTCCTTCTACAATGAATTTCGTGGGCTTGATCTGATGTTACTACCAGGTAATTAAGATAAGGGGCAACACCAGCATTTAGGATTATTTGTCATAGACAGAGGCTTTTCACCTAGCATTATTGACCAAATTTATATAGAAATATAATATATCACCAACCCTGTATAAAGCAATTTGAGATAATAATCCAAAATTAATAAACAACATCTTTCAATATCAACTGTACTATGAACAGCTTTGGAAGTATTTTAAGATGGTCCCTTGCAGACACAAGCAAGCATCACAGCGAAGACAAATATAAGATGAATATAATTAAATCCTCGACACAGCGTTTCAAAAGTAGCCAGATAAACGGATGAGTGAGTTAGCTTGTATAATACGTTTATCGAAACATGATATTACAGCAGAATTGTCGATGGAATTAAGAAATTAATGAAAAAGCATAAAATGCAACCACGTAAACCGTAAAAGCCAACCACGCAATTAATTTGAATTTACAGGTGAGAAGACATTTTAATTATCTAATTTCATTAAATATTTTTTTTGCTTATACTTACCCGGGTTATGACGTTTTCATACCATTTCTATTCTTGTCTGCCTGAGTGAAAAAACAAAAATAAATACGAAAATTTACAAAAAGGCCGCTATAATTCCCCTTAAAAAATAATAGTTCTCTAGTTACTCTTTCTGTTAATCCTTAGATAATGAAAAAAGCTTAAAATGCAATTATAGAATCCCCCCAAAAAAGGAAAATAATAAAAATAATAATAAAAAAAATATCTGAAAGCTTTCAGATTACAGAACTGATTTCAGATTCCGCTAACAGCTTCAATAGTGGCATTTAAGAAAGATTTCCATTCGACGTTAGCAGCTGTACTATACCAGTGTTTTAGGATTTGGCATCACTAGAAGTTCCTTTGAAAAAATTAGGAAATATTTTCTTGACTGTTCTTAATCTTAAAACCTGCTTTACAGAAATAATTCTCATCATTATCTCCATCGTAATGTTTCCCTATGATTGTAGGGTTTTCCTTATTTTGCATAACAAATTATTTAAGTTTAGTACCTTTCCTGAACTCCTTAACTTCCCGTCGCATTTCCTCGCCAGGATATAAATTTAAGGTTAAGTGAAGTGAGTATTTAAACTGGCGAATCTCTGAGTTTATTCAGAGCGTGTTTTCGCTAGCCATCGCACATTTCGTTGCTTATGACTCTGTTAAGCAAGTACGCCCCTTGGCCATTTCAGATAATGATAGACCTTGGCCTGTTAGCTTTCGTTGAATTAACCTAAGTTAGCCGTAATTTAACGTGCTAATCCAGCACTATTCTAATTAGACTTTGAATTGATTTATATTCTACGTTTAAGTTTCACAGTAAGTTAACGGTATCATTGTAAAGCACAAAGTACGTGCCCTTCTGTTCTTATCTAGAATTAATAAAGGGTTATTTTCACCCTTCTTCTGTGCTGATATCATTTCACGCCTGTGCAAGAAATCCTGTGCCTGATTATCCAGATTTCATTATGTATTAAAATAGAACGAATCATAACTTCAGTATCGGGTTTAAAATTGTATGTTATTTTTGCTCGAAACCTTATCAAGATATAAGTGAATTTAACTTCGAATTTGAAAGATAATTCTTTAAAAAAGCTATTAAAATTATCTGTTTAATATCCGAGGAAAAGCAGAACTTCCAATAAATTAAATAAAAAAAAGTATTAGGAAGAAATCACAAAACAATATCAACGAAGGTAAAAACAAAAGACTGGAAAGATAAGACGTGATAAGAAGTGAAAGAAAAGTGATAAAAAGAAGCGACTAAAGAAAGAAATAAAAACAAAATTTGGTAGAAATCTTAAGCAGCAAAATCCCGGCGAATATATCTCTCAGCAAAACTGAGTTTGCAAAGTAAAACTAGAGTAAAGACTAGCTTCCCAGCACTGCCACAAAAAAGGTAACAAAAGAGAAGGCCATATATGGTACGCCTCTGATGTAAAATAAGAAGATTCACCAGACCCTCTTCAGTGAACAATACATTGGAAGAAGAAACTGACTCTCAGAAGATACAATCAAGCTAGAATCTCCGAAGACTTCTCTTACAACTAAGATAATCCCCCTGGCAAAGGAAACAATCGATGAAAAGGTTCGCAAAGACCACATGTCAAAAGTTAGTCTCTAAGCGAAAATTCCTTTTGTTTCGTAATGAACAGATAAGAAGCTAGGAATACCAGTTATTTACTAGGAGTATAACACCACTTTTAGAACAGTTACGTTATTTAAAATTTCATGGCCCTAGGCGCCCAGTGTTAGCTATTAAATTAAACTCTTCTCTGTTTCTTTAATATTTATGAAATACATTGCTCCTGGCCGGGAAAATGTTGTGAAATTTTGAAGAAAACAAAAACGAATAAATTTAAAATGAGAAGGGAAAATCTGAAAGCGTTCAGAAGGCATTACGCCTAAAGGAGCGTTTTTTAATATTTTGTGTCTTACCTTTATTTATTAAATATCATGTTCTTCGGTTTTAAACTACAAAATTCAATTCAAAAGAAATATCACAAAATATTTAAAACAGCATACCTTTAGAATTTCCGATGTACAGTCTCTCGTGCTTGAGATAAAAAAATTTTTTTTTCGTAAAGTATTACCACTGCTCGATTTGAATTAGTGGAGTTTGTTAATCAAAAATTCGTTAAAGTTTTATAAAATATTAAATAAATAATCAAGCAAATTCAAAATTCAGGCTTTCAGATTCCCATGTTCTGGTGGAGGATTGCGTTATTTAAAGTTTCATGGCTAAAACCATGCGTACATTCATACAGATTCTTCATTATTTAATTTCTTTAAATGTAATGCAGGGTTCTACTATTTGGTAGCAGCAATTTAAAAAGTGATTCGCCGTTTATAGTGAACCGATGGAAAATGCCATTTTGAGACAATACCCTTCTAGTCTAACACTCCTTTGGGTTAAAAATATTAAAAACAATAGTAAGAAAAGACATTGTAATATATTTTGGCATGAAAAAAATAAATAACAAAAAAGAATCTGTAAGCCTGTAAAGACATTAGGTTATTTGGAAGCAAGAGACATTAAAAATGAGCAACGCCTTCGCCAGGAATCGAGCCACGGACCTTTCGGTTACGCGTCGAGCGTGCTGACCACTACACCACGAAGACATGGGAAGAAGGCGGGAGAAATACCTTATATACTCCCCCTTTTAAAGGGCAACTGCAGTTTGGGGGACCCAGTCGCCAAATCCCGGTGGTAGAGAATCATCATCCACCACCTTTATAGTTCAGGCCCCAGTCGTAGAGTCATTAGGTTATCTGGAAGCAGGAGTCATGAAAAATGAGTAACGCCTTCGGCGGGAATCGAACCATGGCACTCTCGGTTACGCATCGAGCGTGCTGACCACTACACCACAAAAGTATACAAAGAAGGGGGGAGAACTGCCTTATAAGCTTTCAGATTTTACATTATGTCCAAAGGGGCGTTTTTAAAGATCGTTTGTTACCTTTGTAGCGATTTATATTTATTTAAAGTAACCAATTTAATTTAATTTGAAGTTATCTTCCTATAAGCTTTTATTTCACCCAATTGTCAATTCCAGAATATTTAAATTTGATAGCCCGCGAAGTAATGCAAATTCTACTTTGAGGAGAAAAGGTTTAAATACTGAGTTCTAGAACGGAAAGTTAGAGAGAGGGGGAGAACAGTGTCCTTTTTTCTAGCGTGAGCTTCTGTCTGGCATTTATTCCTTGTTAATGTGGCGTAACAGCTATTACTTTGCTCCCACTAAATTTTCATCGCTCCTTTAGGAAACAGGATAGTCTGAGCCCTGTAGCGTAATTCTGCTACTTGTTAATATCTTCAAATTTTTAGTTTACTTCTTGTTATCTGAGTTACTGCCCGAGTGAGGCCTAAATTGTTAGCGTAAAGTCGACGCATTGTGAATTTTAAAATAGTTAATAAAGGGTTCTTTTTTCACTTTTCTCCTGTGTGGTTTCTCTACGCATCTCAGCTATTACAGGCAAAAATAGACAAGAGATTCTACAACTTTATTTATTAAAAATCATGTTCTTCGCACTTAAGCCATAAAGGTATCAGTTCAACACAATATCGCAAAATAATTTTAAAATGAGCATAACTTTGGAATATCCGATACACAGTCTCGCGTGCTGGAGATAAAAATGTGTTTTTTTTATGCATAGAGTCGCCATTGCTCGCTTTCAGATTGTTAATTTTCTTAATCAAAAATTCGTTAAAGTGTTACAAAATAAGAAGTTGATAATGAAACAAATTACAAATTACAAATTTGGGTCTCCAAATGCCCATATTCGCAGGAGGATTACATCATTCAAATTTTGATGGCTCTAGATACCGTCGTTTTATCACAATGCTACAAACATGCAGCATTCATGCAAATTCTTTATTATATAATTTCTTTAAATATAACACTGGGCGATAATATTTGGTGGAAACAATTTGATACGGATTAGAACGGATTATGTATTAAGTTTGTCAGGACTGAGTGTTCTGTGCATACTTTTGGCGAACATGGTCTTAACCGTGTTAAAGTCCTGTTTTTGAACAGGGAGCTGTATGCAGCTATGTTCTGTGGTAGAATAACTGTGGTTAAGTGGTAGAATAACTGCACGTAAGAGGGGTTTAAAATGACCCTTTTTTTAAACCACTATTTACAGCCACTTCCCAACTCGGAAAGGACAACAGAAAATAATGACCACACTTGGGTCTAAACTGAACAATCACAAAAATTTAAAAAAAGTTAAGTAGAAAATTAAGAAGTCGTTGCTCTCAGAGCTCTAAACGCGAGGTTGGCGCCTACGCTAAACTATCAATGGTGCGTAGCAAGATTTAGCTAATACTAACGCACTTAGATTACTTCAATAAGTATTAGAGTAACAGCGCTAAGGCTTAGAATTTAAATACTAGCTGGTCAGGCGAACGTCGAACAGAGCCGCAGTGATCTGAGACTAAAAGCTCTCTCACCGAGAAGTTTCTGGCTAACCTTTTAAATACAAAATTTGGCTCCACTTCAAATTAGCATAAAGCTGAAACGCGCGCTCATTCTAACGGGAAGTTGAAATAAGAGTTCAAAGGAAAGAGAAATTAACATAAAACTTTGTTAGTTTAAACTAAAACCTTACAAGTTGAGGAATTAAAACGTTTTTTATTTAGAACACTTGATATACACTCCGCAGAAAAAACGAAGGAGCAGTTCTATATCTCCCATTCTAGTGGGCCAATTGACGAAATTTACTTCTCATGTTTTGAAATAGTGACTTAGGATAACATTTATATAGGACATTAATCTAAAATACGTATTTTAACAAAAATCGTAACTCTTCTGAAATTATATAATGACTTTCGTTCTATATTTCGATTCTAGGACTTAATATGGAATTATACTTAAATATTAAATTTTGTAACGTCTGGCGAGCAACTTTCCGAGAAATTAAAAAAAATTATCTTGGTACGCTTTAACCAGTTTAAGCCGGTAATAATTCACTTTGCAAAATTATATTCAAAGTTTACTGTACTCTATTTCTTTCCCTTTCACTGCACATGATCGGTACAAAAGATGCATGGTTTATTCTTGCAAATTATTTTAACAAAGTGCGTAAACCACATTGGGTGTTATCATCGCTTATAGCGAATATGATAAATTTAAAAAAGCGGCAGTATATAAATCAAAAGCGCCAGTATTGTTTCAAAAGAATATTATAAAGTTAAATTATATTTAAATAATTCTGTTGCGCCATTGCTGTACGGAATGAAATTTGAATTTAACAAAATTTCTCTTCGTAAAAAGCAAATTAAAGTAAAAATTTAATTAAAGAAATAGGTTAAAAAAATTATAAATAATTTATTTTGCTGCGAACTAATCTACAATATCATTTAAGTTATGAGAACATAAGTAAATCAAGTGCAAGTATCAAAATCTATTAACAAATATAAAATTCTAATAAATTTTTTAAAATCGTAAAAATTATAAAAATGCATAAGTGAATAATTGTTGAGCTGGCAGAAGACAGACTCATCAAGGGGAAGTTGCCCTCAAACCTAACTCTTCAATTATTCAATTCGTGTTTCGTCATTCATGTTGGCAAGGATAAAATTCAAAACCAAAAGTAAAACCAAATGATGAGATTTACCAAAAGTAATTCAAACGAGTGGAATTTTTAGAAAAGAACAAATTAAAGTTAATATAAAACAATATTTGTTTTTTGAGAAAACCAATTTTTTTAGAAAACCAATGTAATTTAGAAACTCTTGCCCACAAAAAACTTCCCCGACACGAATATGCATATAAACAAAAAAGAAACAGATACTATTAACATACAAAAATAAATAAAAAAATAAACTAGAATCTATATTAAATAATACTAAAATAATATAATAAAGGCAAGTAAAAAGTAAGTTTTAAATTAATTTAATTAATTTACCATTTATTTCATTTGGAGTGTGGACAAGGAGCAGCACGTCAAACTAAGTGATGTAAAGTAGTGTGTTTCTTCTAATTATTACGTGGCGTACAGTTAAAAATCGACAGTAAAAGTACTTCTAAATTTAATTGATGTTGATTTTTTCCTAATTTTAAACGTGGTGTACAGTTAAAAATCGACAGTAAACGTTCTTCTGAATTTAATTTAGAATATAAAATTTAACATTTACTTAAAATTTATTGGTTTAATAAATTAAAATATTGCATTAAAATGCAAAAATTAGACACGTTTGTTTTTTTTAATAGTATAGTTAAACAATATCATTACTTACTTATGCATTACAGTCGGTTGAAAACAATGCAATGCGTAGAAGGAAACCTAAAACTCTTTTGTAGGAGGAGGGCCCACCAGCGGCCGAGAGTCAAAGTCGCTCAACACTGGTGGTTCGGTTGGATATTCGAATCCCGCGAATGGACTGGCTACATGGGCATTTTCGTGTTTTTCCACATGTATAACGTGTATACGAACCAGTTTTCCTTTGAAAGGTCTTCCACGAAGGCATCACTCGCTTCAGGCGAGATAGTCCTCGAAGTAATTTGCCATAATCAAATAAACTAAACCAAACCTTTTGGAGGTGGAACTTGAAAACACAGCTGGACTTATTGTTTTATTTATTTATTTATTTATATTATTGGTAGCAAAATAAGAATTTAAGAGGAAAGATATCTAAAATTTGTAACGAGACAATGAACAATTCAAGTAAATTGCATGCCAAGCGAAAGCTATGGCAAAGGAAACCGTGTCGAGAATTGCAAAATCGTCAAAAAAAATGCTAAAAATTCAGTATCCGGACATAATCCCGACAGCCGAAATCCCGACAAGCCAGAATCCCGACAGACGAAATCCCGACAAGCCAAAATCCCGACAGGGTCGAAATCCCGACAAACCAAAATCCCGACAGGGCCGAAATCCCGACAAGCCAAAATCCCGACAGGGTCGAAATCCCGATATGCTAATATAAATTAAGTGTGAAAACAAAGTTATAAAATTCGCAAATTATTGCCGAGCTTGATCAGAAATAGTAAATGAAATATAAACATTGCATACACTTTGTTCTAAATAAATAGTGCACTGGATGCACTTCCAGTGCACTATTTATTTAAAACTTTAAATTTCTAAAATTTTATTTAGAACTTTAAATTTCTATTTAAATGAAAGCAAAACAATCATCGAAAATGTCGCAAATCTAGCAACCCATCTAGACTATGCAACAGCGTCCGACAAACATGTAAATTTTACTGCATCCATGGAGGGGACTAACGACTTTTCTCATTAGGAAAAAGTCAAAGAGGGGGCAAAAGTATTTTGGATCGCGCCGGTCTGAAGGCTATATTATGAGAATTTCGGCCAGGTCTTAGAAGGTTAACATACTTCCACAGCTGCTTACGGAAGGACATCGTAATGACAAAGGGTCGGCTGACCTCACGCGAAGGTCATTTCTTATCTTTTAGGCCTTTTATAATCTATGTGAGTAGGAGAAAGAGGGAACTATTTCACAATGACGGAATGATACAGCTCTAGGCTTTCTACATACTATAGGGTTACGTTCGCCTCGAGACAGACAGTGCTCCCTTGCCGGTTTATTTTATGCTCATTAAATTGTTCCAAAATATGGCTGAAATTTGTGAAATTGTTCCGTCTCAAAAAGGAAGCAATAAAATTAATGCACGTGGTTATTTAATGGTGAAAGATAAGAATCGCGACGATTTATATTATTGGTGTTGTGAAAAAAGAAAATACGATATGTGCAAAGGTCGGGTAACAACAATATTTCTGAATGGACAACATCATCTCCGTAAATTTACTCAGCATAACCATGCTCCACAAACGAGTGCAGCTGCTATCGCAAAATGTATTAGCCAAGTGAAAGAAGATGCTCGGCATACCGGAAGTAAACCGTGTCAGATAATTCAAAGCAACATCGTAAAAACCTCTCAGAACATTCGCCCATACCTTCCATCAAAAGAAGCTATTCGGAAAAAAATTAAACGGGTCAGGCAAAACGAAAGGCCACCAGAACCAAAAACATTGAATGAAATTGATATTCCAGCTACTTTAAGAAATACTTTATCTGGTGAATTATTTTTAGTGAGAGATTCTGCAGTTGGAGATGAGAGAATTCTAATGTTTACAACAGTTGCAAATGTTAAACATTTATCACAGGCACCTTATTGGATTATGGACGGCACATTTAAAACGGTGCCCACAACATTTTACCAGCTATATACAATTCACGCACCTGTTGGATCTCAAAATTTTAGAATTCTTCCACTAGTATATGCTTTGATGACTAGCAAATCTGAAGAAAATTACAAAAGATTATTCCAAGATTTAATTGATTTCGCTGAAGAAAATAATATTGAACTGAGGCCATCTAGAATCATTAGTGATCTAGAAAAGGCAGCTATAAATGCTTCAAAATCAGAATTCCCTGACGTTATTAATAAGGCCTGTTTTTTCCATCTGTGTCAGTGTGGTTGGAGAAAAATCCAATCAAGTGGATTGGCTTCTCGCTACGGCACAGATGAAAGATTTAGTTTAATGCTTCGTCATTTATTTGCGTTAGCATTTATACCAGCTGACGAAATTTCAGCAGCATTTGACACTTTACTTCCTCACTTGCCACCCGATGCTCAAGAAGTCGTTCAGTGGTTCGAAGACAACTACGTTCGTGGAAGAATGCGGCGCCGTTTGCGTAATGGCATTGCCGTTCGCGTTGCTCCGATGTTCCCACCAGCACTCTGGAGCGTGTTTGATTCCCTACAACTGGGAGCTCCACGCACTCAAAATGCTGTCGAGGCTTGGCACAGAAGATGGGAGACCTTAATTGGACGGGCCCATGTTGGCATTTATAACATCATAGAAGGATTTCAAAAAGAACAGGAGCATGTGGAATACCAAGTTGAATGCATTCTTCGCGGAGAACAACAACCAAAACGTAGGAAGGTAGATGATGACCGGGAAAGGAGAATTATGACTGTTGTGGACGATCGTAATAATCGACCTGTGATGGAATATCTTCGTGGTATCGCTCACAATGTGTCACTGTAAATATGTCGTTTGCATGTGTAAGTGATGTTTTCTTTTTCTTAATAAAAAGAATTTTATAAATCTTCATTTCAAATTTTAACGGTCATTTCAATTTGTTAAAAATTATTTTAAGTAATGACATAATTTTTATGATTTTTTGATTTAAACTTTTAATTAGTAATATGTAATAGTTAGTTAAAAATTGTATTTTATTAAGCTAAATTGAGTGTTTGTATTTAGATATTAACTTGTCGGGATTTTGGACAGTCGGGATTTCGACCCTGTCGGGATTCTGGACACTCGGGATTCTGACCCTGTCGGGATTCTGGCTTGTCGGGATTTTGACCCTGTCGGGATTTCGACCGTGTCGGGATTTTGGGTTGTCGGGATTTCGGCCCTGTCGGGGTTTTGGACAGTCGGGATTCTGGCTTGTCGGGATTTCGGCTGTCGGGATTATGACCCAGACCCTAAAAATTCAATATTCCGCACCACAATCCTGTATTTTCCGCACCGCAACCTAAGATACAGTATTGGATTGGTCGTATTTAATATTTCAATTTGACTTGAGCATTTTTTGCTGCTTTTTTAAGTTTTATGTAACCTTTAGTCTTATTAGTCCAATAAAAAATCTTATTTTTTGCCTTCATATATGGTAACTATACTTTAGAAACAACACTGGATAGTACGCCATCTGTATGTCTGTCTGTCTTTAAGGTTCTGGAACTTGCATATTCATAAAGCCTACAGACCTTTTTTCTACGACCTACTCTCATTGGATAAAACATCTGCTTGGCGGTCATATTTGGAATAGTGAGTTATCGCCTTGTAGGCTTGGTAATTAACGGCAAACATACCTTGTGGGCTTTGTAGTAAAGCGAGGAGAAACAGCGTTTATTTCATTCGATATTTTTTTATTTTATGAATGAAAGCTAAGGGGAATTGTGTGGAATATATTTAAATAACTTACTGATCTTATTAATAGTTTATTCGTATTTGGTTAAAGAATGAATTTGAACTATTAAAAGTACGATAATTGTTCTGCAAGAAAAGGTATTTACATGGAAATGGGATATGTACTTTTTTTCGTCATTTCTGTTAGAAAGAGTCTTTTGTGTAAATTTCCATAGCGCACTAATAATACAAATAAAAGAATATTAAAAACATAAACCAAATGAAAACCTTCAAGAAACATTTAAGGGCGTCGGATACCTGTTCTTTTCACTTAAATTATGAGTACGTATAACTAAAATTATATTTTATTCCATTATGTGCTATTTCTATTGTAACGCTTTTCGTGATCTTGGATCGTAATCTTGAACTGGTATCTACTACAAAGAGTGCAAACCAGTACATAAAAATAACAAAAATTAGTTTAACAAAAATAGAGTAAATAAAAGTGTTAAATTTTTAACTCCGCACCCGAAGGCGAAAAGCCCAATAATGACAAAGTCGTTCAAAAAAGTGAGGATAAAAATAAGTCCGTGCAGTGAGAGTTTGTAAAAGATCCGAACGAGGATAGAACCCCCCACGACGCCCCCCCCGGATCTAGAAGTCCGAGAATTATTTTCGTGATCCGTACCGTTGAGCAGCGGTTCCTTCTCTGACGTTCAAACGCTTTTCGGTACACCACGCTGATAAACAAATAGCAAAGGCGATGAAACAAAGGTCGCCAAGCATAAGATTCTGTAACCCTACTTCTCCAGTTTCAACCAATCAGAGCAAACAATAAAAGAAACGGTCTGCTGTAGGCCTTGTGAATATGCCTGTGACTTACCATTTACGTACAATATGACTACCTGTTGCCATTTCCATTCTTGTTAGCTATTTTAGTTTTTGAAATAAAATTGCATATACAATTTTATTTTCATCCAGATAATTTTCACCGCAATCGTGAAATCAATTAATTATTTTTGTCGTTCAGAGTATTTTTTAAACAGCTATTTATTTAATAATTTTAATGAAAAATTCAAGAAAATTATTCTGTTCATTAAGACAACTACAGGTTAGACGTCAAAATTTAAAAATCTTGAATGAAGTTTCGAAGGAAAAATTCTAAATGATTGTGATTCAGTTGATACAGATTACGTAGCTCCCGGTGACTAGAACAATATGATTTAGGAAATGCATAGCATAAAAAAAATTTTTTTGAAACTGAGTGCTTCGAAGGCACAATTGTAAAATATTATTTCCGACAGATAATTCAACAAAGTGGGGAAAATATTGATTTCTATCATGAAACTTGGAAAACGTAACATAGTTCAAAGGTTTAGTGGTACTATTATGCATAATTTATGCAGTATTTGGCATGCAGTATCTATACACTCGTTCAGATTTTGAAAAAAAATATCAGCTCCATTCCTCCGGAATAAAAATATTAGGCAATACTTTGCGAAGAAACTAACAGCAGACCTCACTCAAAGAAACAGAAATGAGAAAACTGCAAAAAAATATTTTTCTCATAAAATATGTAAGAACGATAAAATGATAAAATAAAAGAAGAAATTTTATTCCATCCAAAGATGCAGGAGCAAATTCCACTTCAATAAAAGAAAAAAATAAGCATTTTGAGGAAAGGGAAAAAAGTGCATCTATACTTTCCATGCGCCACCCAGATGGTACAGTAGTTAGGGGAAACGGCTACGATACCGAAGGCCGGAGGTTCGAATCCCCGAGAAGGCATGGTTGTAACTGTCCATCCTTTCATAGGAGAAAACGGTGGCCGCCTCTTAGGTGTTTCCACAATAAAATGGCCGCCACTTCAGGCCTTAGGATTGACTAATGTCGAAAAAAGACAAAAAAGTGTCCGCTGTTCGATGGAAAAAAAAAATCTGATAGGTTTCAGATTTTAAATTGCGTCCAAACGGGCGTTTTCTAAAATTTTGTTTGTTACATTTATTTATTAAATATCATGTTCTTCGTACTTAAACCATAAAATTGAGTTCAAAAGAAATATCGCAAAATAATTTTAAAATGAGTATATGTTTAGAATTTCCGATACACAGTTCTGCGCGCTTTAGATAAAAAGGGCTTTTTTTTTCGTAGAGTGTTGCCATTGTTCGCTTTTAAATCGTTTGACTTCGTTCATCAAAACTTCGTTAAAGTTTTACAAAATATGAAATCGATAATAAAAAAAATCCAAATCCCAAATTTGGGCTTCCAGATGCGCATATTCAGGTGAAAACATACGTTATTCAAAATCGGATGCTTCTATGTAGCGTTGTTTTATCACATTTGGAAAAATTTACATACATTTATACAGATTCTTCATTATTTAATTTCTTTAAATATAATACAGCGCTGCAAGATTTAGTGGCAACAGTTTGAAAAGTGATTCAGACTTTTAATGTCATAGAAGATAATAATACAGAAGGAAATAATAACATAGAAGGAAATTAAATTATGATATTCTTTACAAAATATTAAGTTAAAATATAATTATAAAAAAGAAAAATCTGAAAGGTTTCAGATTTTAAATTACGTCTAAATGATGATGACTCATTTAAACGAGCATATCTTTAGAATTTTCGATACACAATCTCCCGCGATGGAGATAAAAGTGTTTTTTCTGTACAACATTGCCATTGCTCCCTTTAAAATTTTTGAGTTTGTTAATCAAAAAGTCGTTAAAGTTTTACAAAACATAAAATCGATATTAAAAAAATTACAAATTTGGGCTTCCAGATGCCCATATTCGGGTAGAAACGTTCAATATTCAAAATTGGATGGCTCTAGGTACCTTTACTTTTTCACAATGCGAGAAACATACATACATATATGCAGATTCTTGATTATTTAATTTCTTTAAATATAAATCAGGGCAATAATATTTGGTGGCAATAACTTGACAACGCTTTTAATGAATTAACGCAAAATGGCAAAACGAAATTAATTTTCCTTCTGGGCAAATTCCTCCCTTGAAGTGAACAAACTTTCCATGCGAAACATTTCCATGTCTTCTGTGACCTGAGTTCAAATCCAGGTGAACGGATGGCTGGTTTTCTCCACGTGTAATATGTATGAGAACCAGTTTCCCTAGAACATCCTCCACGAAGGCATCCCTCTTAGGCAGATAGCCTTGCAGGGCATTGTCGTAATAAACTAAACCAACCACACCAAACCCAAGACCACTGTATTTTAATGCATTATATTCCTGGTGGAAATTAAAGCATTGATAGTGAATGGTTACAAGAGAATTTTTTAGAAGGATATAAAAGATTTAAATCCATAAATTACACAAATATACATTTTAATTATTTGCTTTGAATGGTGTGAATTCTACGTATTTTTGCTGAATTTTTAAGCGAATTTTATTTATCTGGAATTTCATTCTTTACCTCCATTTAAAATATTAATTCATTTTCGCAATTTCTTTGTCCTCCGTAAAGGAAACTTTTAATTTAAAACTATACTCAATCATTATAAGGACTGTTATTAAATTTTCACACAAAGTTTCATTTTTGTGTAACACCGTTTATCGAAACTTGTTTAATCCTATCACAAAACGAAACATAATGTAAAAAACAGTATCCTAAATAATCTCTTTAAACCCTTTTTTTACTATTATTAGGTTTTTAACTGTTTTCAGAAATTGGGTATTTTTACTTTTTTATTGATAATCCCTTTTGGAAAAAAAAGAAAAGTACTAAACTCATTAACATATCTCTTTTATGCAGCTGCAAGAGGGATGAAAACACTTACGAAAGTAAAAGTACATTCAGCTTTTTAACCTAGATAAGCATGTACATTAAAATCAAATTAAGAGAACGACAATGTTCATCTTTTTTTTGGTGAATTAATGCACCGTAAATTACAAAACACTTGATCTGTCAAATACAGATACCACATTTAGTCTTCTCTTAAATAATATTTACGTTAAGTAAAAGAAATTTTCTTGAAGCTCATTTTTCAGCAAGACACTTTTATGCTTTATTAATTGTCAGAAAATATTTTTCAACTTTTCGGCTTTGAGATGAAGTAAGGAAACAATAATAAAGTGAAGGATAAAGTATTTTTAGCTTGTGTTTTGCCTGGCTTAAAAGATCACATTTTTTACTTACATTTTTTTTAACGAAGTACGTATTAGTGTCAAATTTGAGGTCTTTCCTTCGCCCTAGCTGAACAGAAAATGATTTTTTGATGTTTATGAATCCTATGTTCGGGTGGCGGAAAGGTTCATTAATATGTGTCACGGGCTGTGCCTGTCGTTTATCACAAACTCTGAACAATGCAATTTTTGCTTAACTTCATCTAATTTCGATCGACACTATCCCGCTGGAGGAAAAACGGGAGTTGCATATTTTTCTTTTGTATCACTAAACATGTCGACCCGAGTTCATCGACGCAGACATGCTTCGCCAAGCACCACACAAACCAGACCCCCAATGAAAATATTTACAAGCAAATTTAATTAAAAAAAATTAATGTGTACACTATATGACTTCCTTGTACGGAATATTAAATTATACGCATTTTTTCCTGTATTTCATTTAAGCTTATTTCCTCGAATTTCATTAGAGATATATTTCTCATTCAATTCATTCAGTTCTCTCATTAGAAACACATTCAGTTCACATAAACACATTTTCACAGATTCATTTCACATAAAAACTCAAAATATTTCCATTAAAAATACAAAGATATAGAAAACAATTAAGCACACCGTTAAAATAGTTACAAAAAAAACGTTTACAAATAAAATTAGAGTTTTTATTCAAAAACAAGCAATTGGGCAAGAACGCAGATTTTTCGATGCACAAAACCGAAAATTAATTTTTGGTCCCACTCGGCTAAAAGACACTGAAGTTGGTGCACAAACTGGCTTGATTCACTATTCTACTGAGTTTCAAATGTAAACAAATGGCGGTTCGTTAGGCTTAACTTGTCAATTAAGTTTTTACATTGTTGATAATTCTGCAACTTGCTTACAGATTAAGTAAAAGACATAAAAAATTTAACCGGAGCATAAAGAACACATAATTCAGTCTCTTTTAAAGCCAAATATGCTCAGTTTACCAACATATAAGAAGCAAAAAACTAACAACATATAAGAATTAAAAAACTAAGCTCGCCGAGCCAGGTAACAGAGTGAGAACATATGTGTATATACCGTCTTTTTCTGAAAATAACACATCCTCCGAAAATAAGCCCTATCGTGATTTTCGGAACTTTTTGTGAAATAAGACATCCCCCGAAAATAATCCCTAGTTAAAATAATGTGACAAAAAGAATTCGTTAAAAAATGCTGTTGATTTATCAAGTAATAATATGTTTAGCTTTCCTAATACTCGTATTTCAGAGAAATGTTTGAAACAAAATATTCCGAGAAATTAATTTTTTACCTCTACAGTTCGTTTCAAGTTAATTCTTGGAATTTATCTTAAAAATACAACATAAGGCAGCAGTCTACATTGAGCGACAGTGCAGGTATACAACGTTCATTCATTTCAGTCTTGTAAGTCTGATTATTTCCTCATGCGTAGTTTTATTTAAAAATAAAGTGAATAATTTTTAACCCCAGTTAAAATGAGTACAAAACGAAAAAGCTATTCCGTCGAGTACAAAAAGGGAATCGTGGAAGACTCCAAGGATGTAAATCTTGTAGCATTATGTAAAGAGAAGATGCTGGATCTCCGTATGGTTCGTAAATGGCGTGCAGACTACGATTACCTGTGTCAACTGGTGGACCAAGGAAATGAGAAAAAACGCAGAGTTGGATCAGGTCGGCAGCCATTATTTTCTGAGTTGGAAGATTGCATCTGGGAATGGATTGCAGGCAGGAGAGCAATGGCTTTGGTTGTGCGCAGGGCTGATATTCAAAAATTTGCCCTTGAAACAGCAATTGAATTTGATATATCCACAGAAGAATTTAAAGCATCGTCACACTGGTTGGACAACTTCCTTAAACGATATGAACTGTCTCTAAGGAGATCAACAACATTGTTTAAGCTGGAAGACAATGAAGTTGTTAAGCGTGCACTTGCGTTTAAGCTTTTTGTTGATGGCATCGATTTTTCGAAATACCAACTCTCCAACATGATTGCTATGGATGAGACCGCGGTATTCCTAGGCCAAGGAGCTCAAACGACAGTTCACCACAAGGCTTCTTCGTCAATTTACGTTCCTTCTACCGGTTACGATAGTGCACGTGTTACCTGTATTTTGGCGATTCGTCTAGATGGCAAGAAAGTATCGCCATTTTTAATCACTAAAGGTAAAAAAGACCAGATTCAACGTATTTCAGGAATTTATGTCATTGAAAGTGAAAAAGCCTGGTGCACCCAAGCAGTTATAAGAAAGTGGGTTGATTTTATGCTGCCACCACTGTTGAGGGGTCAGAATAGAGGTTTACTAGTTTGGGATTCAGCCAGTACTCACCGCGCTAAAGACATGAAAAACTTTCTTGCTGAGAGGAAGATTGATCAAATAATGATTCCGGCAGGAATGACTGGTTACCTCCAGACACTTGACATTGCAATAAACAAGCCATTCAAGGATCATTTGCGGATGGAAATCAATGAATATATTGAAAACAGAATGGTGAGAAATCATCGAGGTAATTTTGTAAAACCAGGCTTACAAGAAGTTGTGAATTGGGTAAAAAATTCATGGGACAAAATAACTGATAGTGATGTTTCCAATGCACTACGAACAGGCTACTTAGACAAGAAGTATTCATTTAACGATAGCTATATCGCAAGACATGAGAGATTCGGACCAATGATTCAACAGGAAATGGATTTGGAAGAAAATCAGAATATAATTCAGAATTTTATTTATGACGATGTTCCAGAAGAAGATGACATGACTGTAATTGAATAAATTTAAATTTCTGTATTCTGTGTAAAATAAATATTAAATAAAAATATATAAATATACTTTTATTTTTGCCCTCCCCCGAAAATAAGCCCTAGCGCGTATTTTGGATCAAAAAAGAAAGTAAGACAGTGTCTTATTTTCGGAAAAAGACGGTATATATAATTCACTATAAATTATAAAAAGTAAACTCTCCGTATTACATCTCCAAGCAACGGAAATTAAATTTAAAAACATCATTGAAAAGGTATTTTTCAGAATTTAAACAAATTTATAGAATTTTCAGTCCTCCTTGCTTTGAACACACATTAAAGTTTTTTAGGAATTGAAAAACCAGTTACTGTTATTGATAGTAGATTAATCGACTTATCAAGGGGATAAACCAATCTACCATCAATTAACAGTAACCAAAATAAAAGAGAGTGTTTCATCTTACTTCCAAGCAAGCCAAAGATTGGATTAATTAATTTAAATTCATTGTAATCTAAATAAATTTCCTAATACTTGCTCAATAGCTACAAGTAATGTAATAACTTTTACTCAAGTAAAGTCTTTTACTTGAGTAAAAAACGAAACACCTTCGCATTTATTAATTATTTTTAATTGAACGGGGGTTGGTTTGTTCCCTTTGAAAAGTCAACCAATTTCCGATCAAGAACGATAATTATTTAATTGAATATTTTTCATGATTGACAGATTAATTATCAATTACAAAGTTCCCATTTCTATTTTTCAAGATTCAAATTCAAGTTTCTTTTTTTAAAAAAAAAATTTTTCAGGTTTCAATTTTCAAAGTTTCTGGATTATTTCATTCAGATACTTCTACTAACTTTAAATTGGGGGATAGTATACTCTTTATTACTTGGTTAATAAAGTTATATATATGATTGGTGCAGTCAAATGCAACGAAAAATGTAGGTGCAAAACTACATGTTACAGCAGTCCTGTATAAAAAATTTCAAAGTTTTACGGCCACTCATGTTGTTGTTGTTTCAAATCCCCTTGGGGCAGGAAAGCCTACACCAAGTCCAAGAGACCTTGCCGCACAAGCAAATCGCAGATGTCGTCCTGCTCAGCCGACAGCTGTCTCAGGCAGACGCCTATACAATCCAGTAGGTGAGCGGGAGAGGGAGGGAACAGGCACGCGAGGGGGAAAGGTCTTTTCTCCGTCTTTGAATTCCATACATCGAAGATGCCCACTTCTGAATCTGGCCATGGAACGGCCAACCATTCTTGAGTTATGCGAGGCATATACATACGTAAAGACGTTAAGAAAAAATTCTCTTCTGAATCCATTTTAAATTCAATTTATAATCCTTTTTGTCAAAAACAGTTCTTAATCATCTTTGCACATACAGGTGTCAGGCGAAAACATCATTCAAATGGTTTCGGGAGCGTTCCTGCAAATGCTTTCGTTGGAATGAAGTGTTCGTTTCGAAAGTGGAAAATCGTTCGAATGGTTTTCGAGATTAAAATACTTCCTGTTGTACTTCGTAAAAGGAAATAATGATAAGTTATTTTGTATGAACTATCAACAGACGAAAGGATGACAGCCGCAATACTTTGCTTTTGATATATTCTTCAGAAGCAATATTTATTGCGTCTGAACAAGGAATTATAAAGCTGAAAGCGTGGAGATGTCAAAAAAAAAATGTAAAAGCGGGCCTCATCTCATAAAAACACTTATAAAATTTATGAACTTATACCTCTTAAATCTCTAAATCTAGCTAGACGAAACGTCTCTAAATTAATAAATGCGGCGCACATTACCCGGAAACCCTTTAAATGCTTGTTAAGTCCTTGAAACCGCCAGTTATACACCATTAAATTCTTTTGCTACGATTAAAAGCTCTTGCGAGTTATTTATAAATTCCTGCGTAATTGGATGAATAAAACCATTGCGAGGCAGTTTTTCATTCAATTATAGTCATTCTTTTGAGTGGAAGCTGGCTTACTCATTTTTAGCATGCAAAATCTTGGAATTGTCGTTATTATGGTGTCGTATTTCTTTTTTGATTCCTCGCTCCTTTTCCATTCCAGAATTTTGTTTCTTCTTCACCTGTCAAAACCATGTTGTTTGGTTTAATAACTGACATAATTCGGATAATATTGCGTGTTTTAATGTTAGCATTAAAATGAGGTTTAATAACTGACATAATTCGGATAATATTGCGTGTTTTAATGTTAACATTAAAATGAATGTCCTAACAAGTAAAAAATTAATCGCTGATAAGAAATCGATCCTGTTAATTAATACTTGATGCAAATATATTGTAGCCAAAATTGTTCCTTTCCACAGAGCGGATTGTGGCTGAGTCGTTAAGACGAAGGATTAGGAAACCAAAGGTCCTGAGTTCAAAACCCGCAAAGGCAAGTTCCGTAAAATTTAGTTTTGTTTAAATTTCCTTTTTATTAATTTGTTTACTTTATGTTTCCATATATTGGAGAATTTTCTAGAATGTTCCTGCTCGTTCTATAGGTGTGCTCAAGTGATTGTGGTCTTGCATCGGAACTTATGTGCTAATTTTTCTCACTCAACTCTGTTTGAAACAAACGTATTTTGTTTTCTAAAATAAATATTACAAGCAAACTGAGAGATTAGCCATGGGAAGCCCCCTCAGTCCCTTCCTGGCTGATATCTACATGCATTATTTTGAATCAAAATTGTTTGAAACTTTAAACTTCCCGGTATGGTTCCGCTACGTAGACGATACTCTTACCCTGTTTGAAGGTAATAAAGATGATTTAAATAAAGTTCTTCCAACAATGAATTCCATTGATCCTGCTATTCAGTTCACTTTTGAACTTGAGACTTGGAAATTCTCTTCCGTTTCTCGACATTCTGGTCACACGTAACACATCCAACTTCAGTACTACGGTTTACCGTACACATTCATCGATTTGCCTTTCACCACACTTCAAATCATGTCATCCGACTAAACAAAAGTTAGCTTCATTTTATTCCTATGTTTTCTGTGCTCTTCACGTTTGCTCCTCCAAACTATCCCTTGATGAAAAGCTAAATTATTTAAAAGCAATAGCTATTATTAGCAGGGGATTTTCACCCAACATTATTAATCAAGCAGTTAAAAAATTCTCATCTCAACGCACCAAAAGGCAGATTTTTGTTTTAGGAATAATAAAAATTCTGTTGGCATTCCCTTCTTTCCATCAATTAGCTATAAAGTTGCAAGTATTTTACAGAAATTTAACTTTCGGGTCGTTTATTCTCCCATCAATAAAATTCCGAGTTTCATACTCAAGGACCCCATTCCGGATATGAATTCCTGGGGTATTTACGGGATTCCTTGCCAGTGTGGTTTAATTTACAGTGGCCAAACTAAAAGAGCCTAAAAATTTCGCGTTAAGGAACATGAGGCATATATATTAGAAAAAACGAAACACAGAAGTCTACTGTTGCCCAACATTGTTGGTCCGAAAATCACACTTTCAATTTTTCTGCTGCTAAAATTATTCACAAAACATCTTCCATTGGTGAAGTGCATTTTCTAGAGGCATTTCACATTCAAAAAATTTTCTGTTCTAGTTAACGACCCTAATTTTAATCCATCTTTGCCTTCAGCCTTTAAGGAAATTATGTTTTAGTTATTGTTTCATCAATAGATGGCACCAGTAGCTTGTCTCCTGTCCAGGCTTTCTTATCTTATCTTAGCTGATCATTATCTCCTTCATTTGCGCTTTTGCAGCTGAGGTTGATGGATCGGTAAAAGCATCGGAACTAGTCCTGTGAAAATTTGAAAATGTAACGCTGAGTTTTGTTGTTTGACTTCTAAATTAAACTGATTACTCATTCAGTTCGAATAATAAAATCTTGAGTTCAGATTTCAATACTCGCCTCTTCACTTCTACGATCACATAAACTATGCGACAATATAATTGGAATTTTATTACCCTTCTTACAAGCAGTGCATCTGTATTATAATAAAGAATCTATGTGTATCTACGTATGTTCTTCGCATTGCTGGAACATGATGGCACCTAGCGTCACCACATTTTGAACATACTTAGTTCTGTGCCAGAACATGGCACCTCGAATCCAAAATAACGATTTTGATTTTTTTTATTTATTTCATATTTTCTGCCAATTTAATTAATATTTTATTAATAAACTTGCTAATTAAAATCAGTATATTGGCATTTCGGAAAGCGTAAGATATTTACTTTTCAAATTTAATTAGAAAATTTAGAAATTTAAATTAATATGGCTACTCCCCAGCCATATTCATTTCAATTGCTGAGTGTTTTAAATATTTGTATTTGTCTTTCAAATTTAACCAACAAACTAAAACGAAAACGAAATTAATAATCCTTCTCGGCAATTGCCTCTTTGGACTAACAATAATTTTTTTTTTTTTTTGATTTATTATTAAACACATACCTTGGCTGAAAAGTAAGAAACAAATTAATGCTGTTGCTAAAATCCAAAATAGTGATGAATAAACCAAGAAACAATGAGAGCATAGAACACCGTAACATGTAAAGCATTCAAAAGGAACATAGTATTGGCAAATACTGACACACAAACGTTTCCACTTTACTTTACGGAGGACGGGGACGCCTGATATACACCTTAGGTTGGCAGGCATATGTCCCTCCCCCCCCCCCCCATTGTCTGTTTTTTTCAGCTCCACCCCAGAGAGCGGACAAGACAGTACCAGTACGGTCCCTGCCGAGCCTGATCCCAACCTGGGTACGATGCCCGGGTTCTAGTCCTGTGAAGAATAAGGTACAATAGTACCTGATATTTTGCCCCGTGGTTGAGACTGTCTAAGCACAGATCCCAGCCAGTACTTCCCAGGAATTCTCCTGAGTCAACCCCCGGGGGGTAACACAAACGGTTCCAGATGCACAGATGTTTTTGAATACGAATTTTTAACTCGAATGCAGATGCTCGTCCCCAGTGGCGAGACAAGCACTACTGGCATTCTGCCAAAGAGAAGAACTTATTATAGAAGATGAGATCTCAAATGATTTTATTAAAACAAATTTAAGAAATTCGGTTTTCAAATGCATAGATAAAACAAGTTTATTGCTGATAGAAATAAAATACCTTAGCTTTAAGATGGTCCACATATACTTTTCTGAAATCATAAGCTTTTCATAATTCCCAATTTAAAAACAATTTCGCAATTATTTTCCCATTTCGTGAACTTTTTCCCTAAAATTTATTCCCAGATAGAATATATTTCGTCTAACCGAGAAATAAATCAATGAAGTTACAAAAATACAGTTTGAAACTGTGCATAATGATTGGGTATATGCGAAGAACATGATATTTAATAAATAAAGGTAACACACAAAACGTTAAGAAAAGCTTCTTTGGAAGTAATTTAAAATCTGAAACCTTTCAGATTTTTTTTAAATATTGTTAGCTACTTACAACAATAAACTGGCAATAAATATTGATAGATAGTTATCGTTAGACTACCTACATGCATGAACTGTTATTATATACAGGATGGTTATAAAATAACGTGAGGTATTCAGAGCCATCTGGCGAGTAAAATATTAGACGAATCAATCAAATTTGGTAGGTATACATAAATGGTATATAAAAAAGTAGTAGCATAAAGTAGGATTTCTAAAATAATAAAAAAATTTGAGCGGTTTACCGAATAAAATGTATTTATTCTGAGGCCATTAGTTCATCATTCTGAGGCCAACTACCTTTCCATGGCTTTTACCTTGGCGATGTTATCAGTGGAAAGGGAATGCCAATGCTGCCTTCGTGAATTTCGACGGTTAAAGGAGTTGCAAAGAGGACCGATGAGATAACAAACTTACAAAATACGTTTCAACGAATTAAAATCAAGGGCATGTCCCTGACATCGCAACTTTCAAAGATCGAATAACGTTGCAGGTGAGACAAATTAATTGTGATATGTTGGGAGCCACTGTGGTAAATGTCGTGCACCGTATGCAGTTTTTGAATCATCACAGTGGTGGCCATTTGCAAGTAACGGGCATTCGTTGTTAATAAAATTGATCAATGCTGTGTCGTTTGGCGTTTAATCATTCTTTATTCACGCTAAAATACGTACTTCTGAAGAGCAACATTTCCCCCGTGACGAATTTTGGTACTATTTTCAGGCCAAAGAGCGTTAGCCCAGAAAAGATATTAATTTCGTTTTGGCATTTTGTGCCAATTCACTTTCTGCGTTGATTCACGTTTCAAACTGTTGCCACAAATTTATTTAAACAAATTAAATAATGAAGAATCTTCTTAAATGTATGTATGTTTCTCGCATGGTGATAAAACAACGGTACCTAGAGCCATCGAATTTTGAATAACGTACGTTTCCACCCGAATATGGGCATCTGGAAGCCCAAAATGGGAATTTGGAATTTGTTTTATTATATATTTCATATTTTGTAAAACTTGAACGAATTTTCGACTAACAAATGCAACGATTTCGAAGCGACCAATGGCAACGTTGTACAGAAAAAACATTTTTATCTCCAGTGCGCGAGACTGTGTATCAAAAATTTTAAGATATGCTCATTTTAAAATTCTTTTGCGATATTGCTGTTGAACTGAATTTTATGTTTTAAATGCGAAGAAAGTCATATTTAATAAATAAAGGTAACAAACAAAATGTTAAAAAAAGCACCCGGTGTATTGTAAAATCTGAAAGCTTTCAGATTTATATATTTTTTTAGATTGCTTAATTTGTTGATTAAATTTGAAAGACAAATTTTCAAAACACTCAGTTGTTTAAATGAATATGGCTGAAGAGCAGCCATATTGATTTAAATTGCTGAATTTTCTAATTAAATTTGAAACGTAAATATCTTACGCTTTCCCAAATGGCAATACACTGCTTTTAAATTAACAAGTTTTTTTATAAAAAATACGTATCTGATTGCAATAGAATAAGATAGATTTAGTGGCAAAAAAAGTGACTTGATATTTTGGTTCAGAGAAAGCAAGGAAAATTTTTCTAAAGGTTTTATGATTATTCCTCGATGCTTTTACAATGGAAAACGTAAATTAAGAAACGTAGAAAAAATGTGAATATTAATTCGGATTACGATCAGAAATATATTTTAACACCTATTTTTAAAGAAGAAATTCCATCTCTTTATCGAAACAATCTTCAATGTATTCGGTTCCATCAGGATGAGGCTCCAAGGCATAGCACTAAACCTACACTGCTTTGTTTTTTTAAAACAAAATGGGAAATAAAACCGGAATGGAAGCTATTCCCTGTAAATGCATCCCTCCCATGTCCCCTGATGTATCTCCTCTCGATTACTGTGCATTTGGAATTTTAAAATAAACTTTTTATAAGTGGCCTCCCCAAACATTGGATGGACACTGGAAGATTGTGAAGGAAGAATGGAATATAATCAACCCTGATGTTTTAGGAAAAGGTAATTAGAGAAATAGATACATAAATATATAGATATATGCCAAACGTATGTGTATAATATAGATGTATATGTAATATACACATATACATTATATATATATATATAAACTTTGTAATTTTGTTGCTAATTTAGGCTAAAATTTCTTCAATAGAAAACTACTTTTACGACAACCCTTTTGCTTCCATCTCTTAATGCGTACTTGCATTCCAGTCATTTGGTTTTAAAATTTCGAAGGCAAGTTGGTTAATTTTTATTACTAGTTTGATTTTAAATTTCTTTTTTACTACAGTTTTTAACTTTATTTTACGGATTATTTCTTTAAATCTTCTTATTTTTTAAAATTTGTTCTTGAATCTACTTTCGTTTTTACTTTTGTATTTGAAATGAAAAGAGAGTGTAGGGGATATGTCTTCTAAAGTAAGCGTCTCGTTCAGATTAATTGTGTTCTTAGTAAAAAATTTTAATCTTAAAGATTATTTGCTTTTTAACAGGATTCTTTTGGTTTAGTGACTAATATCTTTATTTTGATTGAGTATCAATTAGTATTTGAATCTAGCAAATAAATTGATGCTTAATAAATGATGAATAAGATGAAACATTCTCTCTTATTTTAGTTACTGTTAATCGATGGTAGATTGGTTTATCCCCTTGATAAGTCGATTAATCTGCTATCAATAACAATAACTGGTTTTTCAATACTAAAAAAGTTTACTTTTGATCTTGGCATTTTTGCGATTTAGTTTTTTCTTAACTGTGTTTAAAGCAAAAGGACTGAAAATTCTATAAATTTTTTTTAAGTTCTGAAAAATACCTTTTCGATGATGTTTTTAAATTGCATTTCCGTTGCTTGGAGATGTAATATGGAGAGTTTTCTTTTTGTTATTATAGTGAATTATTGCTTTATAACTTTGCAGCTTTAGCGCAAGTCTTGGGTTATTAATTTACTTTTAATTACTTTCATTATGAATAATATAAATAAATTTTCAAAATTATATTTCTCATATTTTGCGGTTATAATGCCTTTTCCTCTCAAAAAGGCTTCTCTATCGCTGCGCCGTTTTCTTTTTGAAAAAAGGGGGAGGAATGTGTAAGTTAAAAAATATGAAAGCAAACTTCTAAATTTTAATACCTTTTTTATTTTTTATTTATTCAATAACCTTGAGTGCCTGGAATTGTCTCTCGAGGACCTTTACAGGTCTCCTATGCTTGTTTTCTATTTTTTGAAGGTGAATGGTTTTGTAGACCTCGTCTAGTATATTCCTAGACATGAAAATTAGTAATAACAACAACAACAATTTTTTATTTAATTTGGAGACTTCCTCTCTATATCTTAAAAATAGCGTTATAAGTCTAAACTGCGTCATTCAAATTAATCACGTGATCCTACGTAACGCTTAATGCACATACCTCTTGTCCAATCACAAAATAATTGCGAAAATTTTTTTAACTCGAACTGAAACTTTTTAACTCCCTTCTTCCTTTGAATTTCTGCGATACTTTTTACTCACGTTTTTCTCCTGGCAAGATGCTTATGAGGTTACCTTTTTTGTTCACTGAGTATGTGCTGAGCTAACAAAAATATACGGTGCATAAGACGTTCGTCAGTACGTGGAACAAATATTGCGAACCAGAATTGGCATTCCTTAATAATAAAATTATCTGAGCATGTCTGCCTTGTCAAGTTTCTTCGCTAGGCAACTATTACGCCGCCACCAAGTTCCAAAATCATTCATATTATGACATATATATACATATTTACAAAATATTTTTTTAAAAAAACAAAATATAAATATGTCTAGTATTTTCGCGCATTAAGCTGCTGAAAAAATATCAGTAAAGACATAAATGAATTTTTTCTCTTTTCTATGACAGAATTAATAAAATTTATTTAACCATTTTTAGGCACTTTTGTATATGATGACGGGGCATAGGCAAACCTAACGGCTATGTCCTTGATGCTTCCCCATGTCCTTTCTTCATATACTAAATTCTCTCTTGCTTCGTTAATCCTTTTCTGTCACCCTGCTCTCCCAACCTTTCTTTTCAAGGGGGGATATGTAACATATAAAAAAATACGATAGCTGCTTTAAAAACTAATTAGCGATCTTAAAATTAACATGCTAAATATGGCGATCTCCCCCTTAATTCATCTATTCTCCCGAATTCGAGATCTTTCGATCTTACGTAACGCTGCTTGAAATGTGCAAACCAAAACTAATATTAACCAATCATAATAGCTGTTTCTAAAATCGCATCTACTCCGGTATAAATACTCTGGTGAACTAATTACGTCATTCCCTCCTGCTTGCTTCCACCTTGCTAATAAGTAACTCCTCGCCTTGCTTCCTCGTCTAAAGTGCCTGCGTCTTAAATCCTAAGAATCAATGTAAATTTATCATTTTTCATTATGACTGAATCATAGAAATGCATCGGATTTCATTATGATTGGATAAACATCTACGGGAGATGACTTTTATATGTGTGAAAATAAAAAAGACTGGAAATTCTTCAATTTCATGTTTATACTTTAATTTCATCTTCATTTGTAAGCCTTCACTCTCAGCTATTACGACTGCAAGCTAATTCCTCCTTCTATGCTCCTGTAATACACTCCTGACTGCAATAAAAAAGGATGTGCACAGATAATATAACAATCCCGTGTACAAAGATCAAAACGTCCCATATCGAATCATTTTTGAGTTATGCGAGATAAATACAAACATACAGACGTACAAATGTCAAGAAAAAAACCCTTTTAAATGTATTTTACAATCTGTTTTTGAAAAACGCATCTTTTTTTCTGTCTACACATGCAAAAAAACCTCACAAATGGATAAGGTAACGGTCAAAATAGTTTATTTCCGTTGAAATATGATAGCCGAAATTTGTCGCGATTAAAACGCTTCCTGTACTTCGTACGCGGAAGTAAAAGGTTCAATTTATAACGAAGTTATCCCATTTGATAAAAGAATTGTCAGGAGTTTTTATTTTACTTGATGCAGAAATTAAAAAGACTTATTTTCGGCCAAATCAAAAGATGTTATCTTTCAGCATGACAACGCCATTATTCTTTAAAACAGGCATAAAATAGGTCAGTTATTCAGCTATAATTTTTCAATCCACATTCTCCAGGTATTGTACTACCAAACTCTCTCTAGTTGTCTAAAATTTGTTTTCAGAGTAAGAGGTTTTTTAAATGAAAATTTAAAATTCCTATGAGAATTCTTCTTGTCATAAAAAGGTTACTTTTCAGTTCCTGAAATTAATAACCTGTTCATCGCATATTGGTCCAGCAGCGGTCAATACGCTGCTAATTAAGAAAGTTAATTTCCTAGAATTATATGAATTTTAGTTTTGTCCAATAATATTACAAAAATTATGAAAATATCTAGTGCAATTCTGTTTACAAATTTGTTTTTAAGCCCACCAGAAAATAAAATTTTAGTTACTATTAAACATATATGAAAACTTTTCAGCTACTTTTAAGTCAGCCTTTGAAATAAAATAAAGTAGAAAACGTTAAATAATTAAACAGAATAAAAGAATACTTATTATTATCTCTTGTTTTCTAATAAAATAATTAGCTTCTGTTCGAATCGAGAGGGCATTATGCTTTAAATAACAACTTCAGAAAATACGCTTATTCTTTATCAGACAAACGAGAATAGTTTTTTAAATCTCTAATATTCATACAAATGTTTCATTAAATCTTTAAAATAAAGATATAATTGACATCAACGCTGGCTAAAAAACAATAACGGTTGGATTTACATTTATTATTCATTAGGAAGTTTCGCACGTTTTCTCGCCGTGCCACTCTATAATTAGCAGGCACACTTAAGCTCGGCATGCGTTAATTATTTAAGAACTTTCCTCGAAATCCGGAATTCATAACATACTTTTTAACTGATATTATCCCTCCGGCCCATTATTCTGGAAAGGAAATCTCCTACACGTTTTCCAGTATGTAGATTCCTTTTTAATTTATTTTCTTAAAAAATATGTACAAGATCATTCAGAAGGATATCATCATTAATTTTAGAACGCATGCATTGAGTATACTAACATACTGATTCAAGGGAATTGCGGTGTTCTATTTAGAACTACGTAATTGATCCAGAAGTATTTAATTAGGTTTGAGAGATTATCTTTCCTAAAGCACGTATTTCAAGTAT
>KK121420.1:312393-330577 GCA_000611955.2 Stegodyphus mimosarum
ATATATATATATGTGTGTGTGTGTGTGTGTATGTGTGTCTTCCCAGTCTGGTACCCGATAATTTTGACCCACAGACGATACCCCACAGACGATAATTTTGACTTTTAAAAACATAGTACAATTGCAATTACTTCTTTTGCGGCAAACGATATTTTATTACAGCTTACCAAAATCGTCTAAAAAATGTGCGAACAGCCTCTGTATGCTGGTAAGAAGCACTACAGTCATAGTGCTTCAATCCATTTTTTTTTTTGCGAAGACTAGAATGGAAAGGCTGTAGGTAGGGTAATAAATTTCATAAATAATAAATTTCTTGAGGGAAAACTGGAAGACGATTGCCATGTATAATCGTCAAACTCTGAGGTTTACCTCAGTTACGCAGTTAATCTGAGTTCTATCTCCAGCGAACTCATCTACATAGGGAATGGTAGTAACGTTTTCCGTCCAAAAATTAGATAGTAAGTTTTCAGTGACCATGCACAAAATACGATTCTCGCAACACATTTTCATTATTTTTACAATGATGTATTTTTATCTGTGTTCTGTGTGTATGTTTGTGGCGAATTTTTTGTCCAGGATAAATCTTACATCAAATTTCCAAAAAACTTCTATTCCGTATTTAAGTCTTCTGCATTTATATTAACAGTTGATTAGTTTTTAGGTAAAATTGGACAATGAGTTGTAGAACTTTACTTAAAGCTCATAACAATTTTTAATAGACAACTGGAAGTGGTACTAGCACTTTACTTGAAACTCATAACAGTTTTTTATCGACAAAGGAAGTAGTAGTAGCACATTATTTGAAGCCCACAGCAGATTTTAATCGACAAAGGAAGTGGTAGTAGCACTTCACTCGAAGCCCATAACAGTTTTTAATCGACAAAGGAAGTGGTAGTAACACTTTTTTGAAGTTCATATCAGATTTTAATCGACAAAGGAAGTGCTAGTAGAACTTTACTTGAAGCCCATAAGAGTTTTTAATCGACGACCGGAAGTGGGAGTTGTACTTTACTTGAAACTCATAACAGTATTTTTATCGACAAAGGAAGTAGTAGTACCACTTTATTTTGAAGCCCATAGCAGTTTTTAATCGACAAAGGAAGTGGTAGTAACACTTTTTTGAAGTTCATATCAGATTTTAATCGAAAAAGGAAGTGCTAGTAGAACTTTACTTGAAGCCCATAAGAGTTTTTAATCGACAGCCGGAAGTGGGAGTTGTACTTTACTTGAAACTCATAACAGTATTTTTATCGACAAAGGAAGTAGTAGTACCACTTTATTTTGAAGCCCATAACAGTTTTTAATCGACAAAGGAAGTGGTAGTAACACTTTTTTGAAGTTCATATCAGATTTTAATCGACAAAGGAAGTGCTAGTAGAACTTTACTTGAAGCCCATAAGAGTTTTTAATCGACGACCGGAAGTGGGAGTTGTACTTTACTTGAAACTCATAACAGTATTTTTATCGACAAAGGAAGTAATAGTACCACTTTATTTTGAAGCCCATAGCAGTTTTTAATCGACAAAGGAAGTGGTAGTAGCACTTAAAATTCATAACAATTTTTAATCGACAACCGGAAGTTGGGAGTAGCATTTTACTTGAAGTTCATAGCAGTTTTTTATCGACAACGGAAGTGATGATAGCACTTTACTTAAAGCTCATAACAATTTTTAATCGACAACCGGAACTGGGAGCAGCACTTTACTTGAAGCCCATAACAGTTCTTATCGACGACCGGAAGTGGCGTAGCATTTTACTTAAAGCATATAAAAGTTTTTAACAGACAACAGGAAGTGGTATTTACATTAAGGGCATTAACACTTTTTATTAATAAGCTATGTTAAAATATAATCCAAATCTCTGTAAATTTAATATTTATGACTTTTACAACAGTGAGAATAACCTACCAGATTTTCGCTCAAATTGGTCAGCCAGTTGTGATACATTACTTAAAGTTCTGACAGGTTTTTGAATAAAAATGTATTATGATGTACTCCAAAATTTCTCAAATTTAGTATTTAAACTTAGTATATACATATACGATGCATACTGATTGGGAATAACATAATAAATTTTAAATATAAGATAAAATGAAGGTGGTCATTTACTTGGAACTTCTAACAAATTTTGGTGGAAAAAATATAAAATCATCATAATAACAGTTCAATAAAAATTAACGCAACGCTATTTCTATTATATATAGATATGATATACTGCTCGACATTGAAAATGCAACATCAAGAAGGAGTGGTCAGAAAGTGATGAAATTTGGAAAAAAGACAGAGACAGCAAGCAGCAATAAGTGATCTTTATTTAAAAATGATAGCTAGAATACAGAGCGAGAACGGCGTCGGCTCAGGAGGATAAGTGATAAGTGATGGGAAGACATGGGCACCATCCCTTTACCATTGTGGTTAATTGGTGTAGCGCCATGTCCCCCATTATCTAGAACAGGCCAGATGAAGGCTCAGGAGGATGTAGGACCACTGCGGACAGCGATGCATGAAGAAACACGTCTAGGCATAGAGTCAATAAGAGTGCGGATGGTGTCCTGAGGGATGGCTCTCCATCCCCTTTCAAACATTTGCCACAGTTCGTCTTCTGAACGAGGCGAGGGTAGAGTCTGCAAACGGCGTCCAATCGCATCGCACACATGTTCGATTGGTGACAGGTCAGGAGAGTACGGTGGCCAGGGAAGCATCTGTATACCTTGCAGAGGATGTTGGCAGATGCGACCACTGTGTGGTCGGGCGTTATCCTGGTGAAACTGCTGAAAAATTGCATGAGGCAGCCCCTGAAAGTAGGGGATTGCCACCGGCCGCAGTACATTATCCAAGTATCGTTGGGCCACCATAGTGCCGCGAATACGAACTAGAGGTGACCTGGAATCGTAGGCAATAGTGCCCCAAACCATTATGCCACGTTGAGGGACGGTGGTACGTTCCACAGTTACTGCCGCATTAGACCTGTCTCCACGTCGACGCCACACACGTATGCGGCAACTGTCACTGGATAAACAGAAGTGTGACTCATCTGAGAACGCGACGTTTCGCCATTCTGTCATCCACATCGCTCCAATCCGGCACCATTCTAAACGTTGGCGTCTATGCTGTGGAGTCAATTGCAGTCTTCTTAACGGACGCCGTGAGTACAGGCCACGTTCAACCAATCGACGGGAAATGTTTCTCGTGGACACGGAAACATCCAGGTTATCTTGAATCGCGGTACAAGTGACTTGCGGGACAGCCACAGCTTGTCGGCGGATGCGTCGATCCACGCGTACTGACGTCACTCTTTCTGCACCTGCACCCCTTCTTCCTCTCACATTCCTTTGTTCCAACCATGTTCGTCATAGCCGATACACCGTGCTCGTATCCACGTGGGTATCAGCTGCGATCTGACATAAGGACCAACCCGCCTTTCTCAGTCCGATCACTATACGCATCGTAAAATCGTCTATCTGCTGGAAGTGCCTTCGTTGGCGGCGGCCTGGCATTCTCTCCTATTACACGTATCCCTCGGGATAAAAACCAGCTTTCTTCGATAGTTCGTCTGGCAGAAAGAACGACACGAATATTGCCCATTCTGCACGTTTCTTCCCTTACATCTTACTTCACGTGCGTCGGAGAGCTGCGCATTTCACATCATTCGCACAACTCATAGACGTGCGTCTACTCTAAAATTTGCATAAATTTCTCACTACTCCTTCTTGGTGTTGCATTTTCAATGTCGAGCAGTGTACTTCTTTATATCAAGCCCTAGAAGACAATGATTTTTATAGCAGCTTTTTATTTCCAGAACTTCGAAACTTTTGCAATGAAGCCATGTTGCCAAATCATAACACTTGTTATTCTTTTGCCCTGTTGTTGATGATGAGAACAAGAGCAAATAGCAAATTTGAAATAATTTATTGCTCTAATTCTTTTTAGTTCTGGAGCGCACGGCAGTGATTATTTAGCATAATCCCGGAAACTAAAGAGCATTATTTACTTTTTTCTAAATGCCGCGGGGATATACAGGCAGATCAAAACGAATTTACGTTCGAATTTACGAAATAACACAGAAGGAAATTAAATTATGATACTCGATACAAAATATTAATTTAAAATATAATTACAAAAAGGAAAAATCTGAAAGGTTTCAGATTTTTAATTACGTCCAAAGGATGTTAACTCATTTAAATGAGCATATCTTTAGAATTTCCGATACACAGTTTCGCGCGCTGGAGATAAAAATGTTTTTCCTGTACAAAGTTGCCAGTTGCCATTCCTAGCTTTGAAATCCTTGAGTTTATTAATCAAAAAGTCGTTAAAGGTTTACGGAATATGAAATCGATAATAAAAAATGTCCAAATTCCAAATTTGGGCTTCCAGATGCCCATATTCAAGAGAAACGTTCAATATTCAAAATTTAATGGCTCTAGGTACCGTTGTTTTTCACAGTGCTACAAACATTCATGCATTCATGCAGATTCTTCATCATTTAATTTCTTTAAATATAATACAGGGCAATAATGTTTGGTGGCAACAATGTGAAAAGTGAAACAACGCTTTTAGAGAATCCACGCAAAATGCCGAAACGAAAGTAATAGTTCTGCTGGGCAAATTGCCCCTTTGGACTGATAAACATTATTTTTTTTAATTTGAAAACCAATTAAATTATGCATTATCCAACTTCTCAATAAAATAGAAATTTTAATTAGAAGAAATAAAGATAAATAATATTTTTAATTAAAAGACAAAATTCTTAATAAGAAGATAAATAAGATTTTTAATTAAAAGAAATAAAGATAAATAAACATTTGATTATGTTGATAAAAAATAGGAGAACCAGATTTTACGCATGCTCAGTTATACTTAATGAAATGTAATTTAAAATTTCATATTACAGACTTTTCTTGTATATTGGAGCAAAAAACATCAGATTTTCTTTACAAAAGAACAACCGAAAGTGATTGTAAAATGTACTGCCACATCAGAATTTTCCTTTTTTTTCTTTGGGGGGGGGGCAGAGTACTTCGGAAAACGTTTCTTAGCCTGACCTTAAACTGAGAAATACTGTTTTAACTAATTAGAAGAAAGCTTCATAGTGTGATGTTAAAATCAATAGTCATATTTCAAAAACAAAAACAGTCTACGTTACAAAACGACCCGGACTGAAAAGGCTAAGGATGCACAGGTTATGTTTTGCCTAATGCGGTCCAGACGAGAAAATGTTTAGAGACCCTGACTACCGTACCGAAGGGCCCAAGTTCGATTTCCGGAGCAGGCATGGATGTAAATTGTCTGCCTCTTCCCAGGAAGTAAAGATGGCTGGCTATTAAATGCTTCTATAATAAAATGACTACCGCTGCTCGCCTTAGTAGTGGCGCAAAGCCTAAAATGGCTAGTGCCAGTTGCATTAAATATTTTGGCTAGCTCTGGGCTATTTATTCTATTCTACTCTTGCTATAGCAGCATATATAGTCAAGTTTGAGCAATGTCCCTGCCGGGACTCGAACAACGGACCTCTCGAATACGCGCCGAGCGTGCTGACACTGCACCACGAAGGCATGCAAAGAAGCCGGGAGAAATACCTTATATACTCCTCCTTTTTAAAGGGCGACTGGGGATTAGTGGACCAAATCGCCAAATCCTGGTGTTGGAAAATCATCATCCACCAACGTTTTTAGTTCGGACTCCGCTGTAGAAACATTAGTTTATTTTGAAAGCAGGAGATGTGAAAAATGAGCAATGCCCTCGCTAGGACTCTAACCACGGCCTTTTCGACTACGTGGCGAACGTGCTGACCACTACATTACGAAAGATTGCTAAAAAGGCGGGAGAAATACCTTTTACACTCTGGTACACAATTTTTTTTATAAACAGGTGTTGATTTCATCAACATCTGGCTACATATCCTCTGTTTCCCAGAGTGGAATACATATGCTACTTACTCACAAACCTTTCAACCTTTTATGTCATTTTAAAATACCTTCAAAACTCAGTAATTTACGATATCAAAATTTATGCTATTTGTATGTAAAAACAATGTGCTACATATGCTTCTTGATATATGCATCATGCCAACGAGAAACTATATAGAAGTACAGACATCAAAAGAATAATTTTAAAACAATATGTTAAAATTCTGAAAGCTTTCAGATTTTATATTATGCCTAAAAGGTATTTTTAATGCTTTGTGTGTTACCTTTATTTATTAAATATCATGTTCTTCGTACTTAAACCACATAAAATTCTATTCAACAGCAATGTTACAAAATACTTAAAAACAGCATATCTTTAAAATTTCCGATGCAGAGACTCGCGCGCTGGAGATAAAAAAGTTTTTCTTTTCCGTAGAGTGTTGGCATTACTCACTTTGAAATCGTTTAGTTTGTTAATCAAATTTTGTTAAAATTTTATAAAATTTGAAATAGATAATAAAACAAATTCAAAATTCGGGCTTCCAAGTGCTCAGGTTCGATTGGAGGACTACGTTATTCAAAATCTGATGGCTTTAGGTACCTTTGTTTTTTCACAGTGTGAGGAACATCATATATTCATGCAGATTTTTCATTATTTAGTTTCTTTAAATATAATACATGGCGATAATATTTGGTGGCAACAGTTTGAAAAGTGAACCAACTCAAAATGCCGTTTTGAGACTAATAAGCCTTTGGTATATTAGTTAAAGTCTAATGCCCTCTGAGCTTAACTAGTTAAAAGTATAAAAATAATTATGACCTATAAAAATTTGGATTACATTTAGAAGAAGTATGCACAGTGTTGACCTGATTTCGCGAAACATTTTATTTGCTTCCAATAATAATAATACAGATTCTTATTAAAAAATATTCTTATTGCCAAGTACATTTCACTCATCTTTACTAGAAAATTCATTCAACAAATGATTTATTAAATTATTCAAATGACAAATCAATTTCATCTTTTAATCTTTGAAATCAAATCTTGTTTAAAATGGGGTAGCCCTTTAACAAGTCTAAGCGCTTACAAGGTCCAGTTTACTTCACTTCAGCGCACTCTGTTGCATTCATTATTTAACAACATGGTTAATGGTATTTTACGTTCATGTTTATGTATGTATTTCTTCTGAATATTTAAAGGAGAAAAAAATTCCATAATGTTAGTTTAAACGCTTTCAGAGGAAAGAAAAAAACAATCCAATAAAATCGACATATTTTTTCTTTCGTTTGGATTTTAACAAAGCTCTACATTATCGATAAGTTTCCATGGATTAAATATGGTCAACACTGTTTGAAAACTGAAACGTTTTCTTCACTTGTGTGAAGAATTTAATTGATTCATTCTTTATTCGAAGATTGCCTCAAGTTTTCTTCGATCGTGAATGAAAATATAATGAATTTATATTCAGAATATCAGTCTTCTGGATAAGAATAATACTCTGCGAATAAATTCGATTTACGCTCGGAAGCATGTGATATTTTATTTGCTTTTATCGAATTTAGAATCAAGAAAGGAAGCATACATTTTATGAATGTTTTTTACATTATATGACTTCTTTTGTTATTTCCAAAACATTTTTATTTAACAAAGATTCATGTGGATACGGTTACATTGTAATTGTTACGGATTTTGTATTTAATTTGCCATTTTTAGAAGAATTATAATTAAAATTGGTTTATTTCCCAGTGTAATGCAGCGCGTGACGAGTTTTAAGAGAAAACTGCTCCGGAAAAGTAAAACTATAGGAGCACTCGCATTTAATAAAGATAGATCTCGTAATTTTACACTTTTGCTGTCCAGAAAGCTTGAGAAAATACCAGAATGTTCTCGTGCATGATTAAAAAGCTTATAAAAGCCGGATGAATACATCTCAATTCAGTTGTTTATTTAGTGCTGTTATTGATTGTAGCGAATTCACAGTAAGATTGCATTAGCTTTCTCTGTGTTTTGAATTTGAGTTCTATTTAACGTTTTAGTAGTTTAAAATGCAACTACTGTGAGATATTGCGATATTGTATGAATATCTCTGAGGAAATTTGAGCATTTTGTTTTGATTTTTGGGATAAGGATATATTTTATTAACTTTTTATCGACTTGTGTATTCAATCCATTACGAACCCGTACGCACGCAACATACTGTTTCTATTTACACTCTTTGTTATACAGAGTTACTGAAAAACTAAAACTCTTTCACTGCTGTATGATTCACATCAATTGGCGTACTTATTTTCAGCACATATCAACTCTTCGTGCACCACAAGTGTACAAAACGGGGCGTTTAAAAATAAATTAATTAAAACATGAAACAATTCATTCGTTAGGTTTGGTTTGGCTTGGTTAATTTGATTAAGGCAAAGCGCTCAAGGGCACTCTAACCTAAAAGGAGGGTTGCATTCGTAGAGGACTTTCTAAGGAAAATAAGTTCGTATGTAAGGTACACATGAGGAAAACCACTAAAGCGCCAATCCAGACAGACCGTTCGCGAGATTAGTATACCTCGGACAGAACTACTAGTGTTCAGCGCCTTTACCGCTTGGCCGCTGGTGGAGAATTAATTGATGCATAACATTTATCTGCACCAAACGCATTTTGTAATACCATATGCGCAAATACTGCCTGAACTTATACTACCATTTATTTAAGTTCTACCAAAAGCAGTTCTGAATATAATATTTTTACTCAGTTACAGTTAATACCAGAGAATAAACTTCTATGTATATGATTTTACTTAATTACGGTACAGCACTCGAGGGTTATCTACTAAAGGCAGTGATTCTCAACCTTTTTTTTTGTCACGGCACGCTTTTAAAGATTTCAAAATTTGGCGGCACAAAAAGAAAAAGATAAGTTTAAAAGTTGTTTACTTTTCTATAATGCATTGTGTAAAATAGTTTATGATAATAATTTTGAATGTAAAATAAAATAATGTGTATTATAAAAACAGCAGTACGTTTATTAAGGGATTAATTACAAGTTAATAATAAAAATACATTTAATGAGAAATTTGAGCTTGATGTTATTTGATAATTTCATTTATGTTTGGTCGTAAAAATGGCAATGCTACTCTCATATCGTCTTCTACATTTAACAGTCTCCATCTTTTATTCATTTTTACGTTGATTAATACTGAAAATCCGAATTCACACAAATAACATGTAGAAAATTGTAATAATATTTTCAAAGCTTTTTTGGCTATCATGGGATAATCTCATCTAATGTTAATCCAAAATGAATTCATTGATTCTTCTGAATATTTTAAAATTAAATCACAAGCGAAATTAGTTTTCGCTCTTCATTAAAAATTAATGAAAATGCAGAAGTATTCGTTATCACAAATGGATTACGAAATCAATAAAAAAAAACATTCAAATTTGGGAAATAATGAATAAGTCTCTCCTCTAATGTTGACAAATGGTTAATAACAATTTTATGAATAGTTTTATTAAAATCTTTTGGAACTGACTCAAACTTTTACAAACTGTCTTCCTGAGCTTTATTCTTTCATAAAGTTATTTCTTTTTGGAATCCCACCAGTTTACGTGTTGCGTTTAATACATTTTCTTTCGGCCCTTGCATACTCGAATTTATGTTATTAAAAATAACGAAAATGCTCCAAAATGCGCTCTCCTCCAAAGTAGCAAATTCGAATTGGATACCACAATTGGCGAGCTTATTAATGTCTTAAAAACCGAATTTCGCCAATTCTTATGTGTACCGTATACTAGGATTAAACCGATTATAATTTTTACTACATACATTTCTAAAATTTGGCGGCACACAAAAAAGCCACGGCACAACGGTTGAGAATCACTGACTTAAGGGGAGGGATGCCTTCGTGGAGGACTGGTCTGTGTAAATAATGTTAGGTAAATAGTGTATAAGAAGTCTCCGGCGAATCTGAAACTGGATAAACCACTTTAAGATAACTGAAAATCACGAAACCTCTTTTTTTACTAAACATTTGAAAGATAAAAGGGGTAGGTATGAGAATGAATAATATTTATAAGAGGTTTTCTTATGAATGGCAAATTTTTTGTATTAGAAGCTAAAAGAAATTCCAAGTTTTTAAAAATAAAAATATCTCTGACTTCTTATTTTCACTGTTTAACTAATTTCACGAAATGTACGAAAACAAGTATTTAGAATAGCAAAAATGGATTATAGAAATAATAGATTCCTAAGGAAAACGAACTCGAAGAAATTTAATAAGATAAAAGAACTGTGAGAGAAAAGTGCAAAAAATATGAATTCTTAATATTGCAAGAGAAAACAAAGCCAGAAAGAAAAGCGAAAAAAAATGTTTTTTAAATTCTTGATACTGTTTGATTGTTAAATAAAATTATATTTTTAAATGCAACTTCTCTCTCTTTCTTTGCAATGTAATATTAACATTTCTTTTTTGCTGACTTTAAAACACGCAATTAGAAGGACGAAAGACTTTGTTTACAAAAAATAACAGTTAATAAAAAAATAATAGAAAAAACTATAAGCCTTTCTTTCTATATTCTAAATCAAAAATGAAATTTTAATTTTGTATCTCATTATTTGAAGAGAAAATAATGCTGCCATTAATGAAATTTCCAATGATAATGTAATATTTTCATTCTATTGTTCTACGTTTAGATTTTGTAATAGTTTTATAATTAATTCAGTTAAAAAATTTAAAGTTTGTTCATATATATGTTACCGTGAAAGACAGAAATTGGAGAATGTCAGCATTCCTCGGTAAATGCCGACACATACCGAATGCGTCGGTGAAAGATCGAATATTTGGCTATTATCTTATCCATTCGGACCATCACCGGCATACGCCGACAAGTATACATACTGTTGAAACTAAATAACGTTTGCATAATCCGAGTTCAGAAAACAAAACATTTATTTCACATATTTTTTAAGAAAGAACATTCTGAAACAACATGCTTCATCTGCACAATCAACCGATGCTCTCACTTGGAAAGCATTACGCCATCTGACTTCGCACAAATCCACATGATATTCAATAAATAAAAGTAACATACAAAATGTTTAAAAAACGCCCCTTGGGACGTAATTTAAAATCTGAAACCTTTCAGATTTTATAAGGTTATATTCTGACGTTGAAGAAAGTGCGCGATTGCATGTGACGTCATTGTAAGTCGAAAATTTTATTAAAATTGCGTGTATAAAAAATTTCGTTGTATGTTTAACAGGATTTTCTCTGTTATCGCTGATGTTGTTTTTATTGTAATAATATTACCACAAGTCTTCTCAAATTAGGCCTTTTCACAGCCTGTGAAACTTGGAAGGACATTTAATAAAATGTCCGAATCTTTGGACTCGAAATACATTTGCATTTTCAAAGCTTCTTAGCCAAAGAATTTAAGGAAACATTTTAAACTTTTAAAGGCATTCAAGAAATTCCTCATAGCCAATAAAAAATAATAATTTCAGAATTATTTACTCCATATCAAAACCTATGCTTTAAATGCTGAAAAATTTTTCCTCGATAAAACAAATGAAAAAAAAAGACTCCTTCCTTGAATTGTTTCAGTACCGAATTAATACATAATGTTATTTTTACAAAAATCGTAATTCTGAAATGTAAGTGATTTAAATAAAAAAAAAGTTAAAATAACTTTATTCGTGAATGTAATTCACTTGTGTAAGTGTCTGAAGAATTAAATTAAATTTAAAATATTCTATCATTTTGAAAACATTTTGACTTCTCCTATTTAAATAGATTTAAAAATTGGTTTAATGTTGATGAAGATATTTAATCGAAATTTTAAAAAAGAATACTAAAAGAGAGAGAGAGAGAAGAAAAATCGAAAATAGAAAGTGAGAATTTACAACTGAAAACAATAGGAAGAGGAGGTGATTAGGTAAATTCAAACATAACGTAAATGCGAACTAAATGGGCGTTGAAGAGATATTTTCACATATAGCCATCATCATTAATCAACAGAAGATAAAAATATTGTTGCGTGTGTACGGGTTTGATATATATTGAATGCACAAGTCGTTGAAAAGTTAACAAAAATTTATTCTTTCCACAAGAAACAAATGAAAATGCTTAAATATTTCTTCAGAGATATTAATACAACATCACAATATCTCAAACGTTAAACAAAAATTCACTTCAAAACAGATAAAGTTAATTCAATCTCACAACGAATTCGCTGCAACCAATCACAGCACTAAGTAAACAGCTCGCTTTAAACAGCTACAACTACAACAACTGAGATGAGGTGTGAACTATTGTTGTTTACTTCACTGCTGTAATTTTGTTGTTCGGGTTAGCTTTCTCTGAGCTTTGGATTGCATTCTATTTAACGTTTTAGTAGTTTAAAATATAGCTAGTGTTTATATTGCGTGATATTGTGACATTGTACGAATATCTTTGAGGAATAATCCAGCTTTTTGTTATATTTCTTGTGAGTAGAATAAATTTTATTAATTTTTTATCGGACTTGTGGACTTAATCTATTAAGAACCCGTACGCACGTAGCAATATGCTTCTCCGAAGAAAAGGAAGAATTTAAATTCCTTGCTATTATTTGCTAGTAAAAGTGCACTTTCATAACCTTTTTAATTCTAAAAGCATGGTGGTTAAATAAAGTTCGACATTTTGAAAAACATTAGAAGTGCGCTGCAGTTTCTTCCGTACATAAATCCTCTAGAGCTTCAAAAAAGACTAACTTTTGCCAAGTGAAACTTACCAAACAAATGTTAGTTAAAAAGCACTTTAAAAATTGGTGCGAGACTTTTTTAAAGGCCTGTGAAGTAGAACGTTCTTTTCTTCCTCCTCGAGTTTGACATTTTCGAAAAACACTCAACTAAAATATAATAAAGTCAACTCCTCAGAAACATTCTTTTCTAATCGGAAAATTTATCCTTTTTTTCCTCTCTTTACTTTTTGTTTTTCTATTTACACGCTAAAAACTTTTATTCCATAAAGTTTCTGAAATTTATTTGCCTTCAGCTCAATAGACAAATATTTACATGCGATTATTCATGCAGGAAGTGTAATTATAGGTTAGTTTACACAAATATTTAAATTTACATGGCAGCAGAAAGTATTTTTATGAAAACAATTAGTGCAATGAATTTATCCTCTCTAAATACTTAAAAAGGATTAAAATATTATTTTAATTTTAAACTGAAGAACATAAAACTACGTATGTATTCTTACATACATATATTTATACACATCTTGTTCAGAGAACTTTTTACCAGGTCTGTACTTCAGCAAGCGTTGGTCGTCTACACATACTTCCAGCTACAAAAATGTTTTAAATGACTTAAATATTCATGTTTTCGGCATTTTTAAGTTAACAAAATCTGAAGTGTACACCACATGACTTTCTTGTACGGAATGTTAAACTTATACACATTTTGCACTTCATTTAAACTTATTGGATTGAATTAAATCTACTTCATCGACAGCGCATAAACCACAATAGAATAAATGCGCTCTTTAAAATTCACTATATTTGTTTACCACAGTGACCTAGCTTCACTTACCAGTGTTACATCTCATTCATTTTATAACTCACCAAAATGCACAAAAATTATGTACATCATCTGGAGAATTACCTAATTGTTGCCACATGTTTTATTCAAATACAATAATAATATTAAAAAGATGTGTAAAAGAAATTAAACAAACAAAGAAAAGAAAACAGACGATTCAGTATTTCTCATTCAATTAATGCAGTTCTCACTTCGCGACAAGGCAAGAATACATAAAAACTCAAAATATCTATATTAAAAATTACGAAGTAAATCTTGAAGACTTATTTCCTCGAATAAATTCCGGAATCGATTAAGCACGATTTAATTCGTAATAATAAAAGAAAGCTTTATCTTTGTTGTTGCGAAGCTTAGTATCTCTAGATTGGCAACAAATCCAATATTATTCTAAGTTTTATATAAACAAATATGTCCGCCATGAGAAAAATAATTAGGCTTAGCCGCACTTAAACTACTTTTAAATTGTTGATAATTCTACAGATCTTGCATGCAGATTTACTAAAGCATAAAAACCTTAACCGGAAGGTAAGAACAAACACCATAATTCAATCATTTTTAAAGCAAAAAAATGCACAATTTACCAACATATAAAAATTTTAAAAAATCAGCTCTCTGAGCCGAGTAACAGAGTGGAACATATATATACATATATTTTTATACTTTTGGCGCTGCCGATTGCAACCAAAATGGGAGGTCCACATCTACATGTTATAGCAGTCCTATACACAAAGTTGCAACGTTTTGAGGCTATTCGTTTTTTAGTTATGCGAGATACATAGATAATTACGTACGTACGTACGCACAGACGCCACGAAAAAAATCTCTTCAGAATCCATTTTAAATCAGATTTATAATTTTTTGGAGGAAAAAGAGTCCCTTGTTCTGTTCTTAAGTACGAATGTCACTCAAAAACATCATTAAATTGCATCCGATGTCGGTCAAAATAGATATTTCCGATGGAATATGATACCCGAAATTTTTCGCGATTACAATACTTTCTTTTTACTTGCTTGGTACAATGAAGTAAACAATATGTTTTGGAAACATTACAAAATCGAATATTTTATATGTTCTTTCAATCTGTGTTCTGATATTCATAAAAGTATTGTACTCTTCATCAAAAATGAGACCTAAATCCTTTTACCCCCATGAGGCAAAATTCACTACGTTAAACGTTATCTCTTGTGTGTTGCATTGAGCAAGAAGCAAATAGCTAGTCTTCTGACATGCAGCGCTATTTCCTGAAGCCTCCAAGCAATTCTAGACTGTGAAACTTGGGTTACAGTAGTAGCATCCACCTCATTTGAACACTGTCAAGCATTCCTGTATCATCAAGTTGAAAATGACAAATAACGATCATAATTCGTAGTCGTGGATCTTGGTCAACCTTGGTTAGCTCTCTTCGATATGCAACAGTGTTGGGGAATCGTTTCCACAAACTGCAGACGAAAACTGTGCATTATACTGAGCTCTTTAGCTCTGACATTAGTTACATTGAGCTTTAAGTTTCAAAATACAGTAAGCTTTGATTTGGGGGCATAACAAATTGTCTTCTACGTGATCCCTTATACTCTCATCATAACTGGTGTAAGTCAAGAAAAGCAATAATAATAGTATACCAACAAAATTATTAATTCCAGTAAAAGTCAACGTTTTATAAACCGTAATAGCACAATTATAGAACAAAAATAATTCGGAATTTAATATAGGTTGCTCAAATACAAGATAGATAATCTCCATTAAAGAAAATTAATAATCTCTATAACAAAACAAATACACCAAAGAATAAATGTTAAAAGATTCTAATTAATGACAAGATTCAGCATAACGTGTGTTGCGTTCGCCGCACTATAATTTCGAAGATTGCGTAAAACCTCCATTATCAGCTCCGTTAGCGAAAAATGCTCTTTACTGCAAAAAGCCAATCAATGTGTAGAGTCACGAGGAATTTTTTTTGGAAGCGGAAGGATGAAAAATGAGCAACGCCTTCGCCGAGAATCGAATCATGGGCATCTCGGTTACGCGTCGAGCATGCAGACCACTACACCACGAAGGCATGCGAGGAAGGCGGGAGAAATACCTTACATACTCCCCCTTTTAAAGGGCGACTGGGGATAAGGGGACCCAGTCGCCAAATCTCGGTGGTGGAGAATCATCATGCACCACCTCTTTTAGGTCCAGCGCTAGTTGTAGAGTCATTAGATTATTTCGAAGCAGGAAAGTGAAGAAATTAGCAACGCCTTCGCCGGGAATCGAACCACGGACCTCTCGGTTACGCGTCGAGAATGCAGACCACTACACCACGAAGGCATGCGAAGAAGGCGGGAGAAATACCTTATAAATGGTCTTATTTCTCATAAGATTTCTTTATTAAAATGACAGCAAATTTATTTTATTATTTCGTTCACTAATTAAATTTAATTAAAATTTAATTTAATTTAATTTAATTTCTTTAAATGCTTGAAGAATTCGATATCTCACAATAATTGTGCAAAGAGACATTAAATACGGAAATCAACAAAGAAAAAATAATTTTCCGCTTTGAGAAAATTAATTGCAAAGCTTTTAACTACCCTTTTGCAAACTGTATTTTTTGTCTCCTTACATCGAAAGAAAGATCAAATAAAGCACAAATCAAAAATAATGCATGAAGTTAAGCAATTAGCTAGAAAAGAAAGTATACCCATGATTTCAGAGAAGAAAAAGAAAAGCTGACGTGTACACCACGTGATTTTCTTGTACGGAATATTAAATTGTACGCATTTTTTTCCTGAATTTCCTTTTAAACTAATTTCCTCAAATTTCATTAAAGATATATTTCTCATTCAATTCATTCAGTTCTCACTTCGCGACAAGGCAACAATACATAAAAACTCAAAATATCTATATTAAAAATTGGAAGATACAGAAAAACATAAAATACCAACTACAGTTAAAACAATTTTAAAAAACCAGTTTTTACAAAAAAATTACAGTTTCTACGCAAAAACAAGTCAGCGGGCAAGAAGACAGATTTTTCGGTGCATGAAACTGAAAGTTTGTTTTTGGTCTCACTTGGCAAAAAGACAGTGAAGGCGTCGAAACCGACTTAATTTGATGTGGGCGCTTATGCTGAGTCAATATATGGGATAATTCAATAATTTAATGATAATTCCAGAATAGATTACGCATGATTTAATTCACAATAGTAAAAAAAGACGTTATTCTGTTGTTCCGAAGAGAACTGTAGCAAGTTACCTTCTTCATTAGTTTCTCTCGATTGGCAAAAAGTCTACTATTCTGTTAAGTTTTAAATGTAAACAAATATGGCTGCTATGGTAAACAAAAATTAGGCTTTGCCGCATTTATACAACTTTTAAATTGTTAAAAGTTTGCTAAAATTGCTAAAACTACTCCATGCAGATTAACTAAAGGCATAAAAACCTTAACCAAAAAATAGGAATACTATAATTACAATGCAATATAATTCAATATTTTTCAAAGCAAAAAATGCACAATTTACTAACATATAAGAATAAAAAAATCCAGCTCACTGGGCCGAGTACCAGAGTGGGTATATAAATATATACATTTATATACTTTTGGTGCGGTCGATTGCCACCAAAAAGGGAGATACACAGCTACATGTTATAGCAGTCCTATATATAAAATTTTAACGTTCGGAGGCTACTCGTTTTTGAGTTATGCGAGATACACGTACGTAAGTACGTACGCCACGAAAACATCTTTTCTGAATCCATTTTAAATCAGTTTTAAATTTCGTTTAGGAAAAAGAGCCCTTGTTCTGTCCTTATGTAGAGATGTCAAACAAAAACATCGTTAACTTACATTCGACAGCGGTCAAAATGGATATTTTCGTTGGAATATGATACCCGGAATTATTCGTGAATGCAATATTTCCTTTACTTCGTACAAGGAAGTAAAAATGTGTAATTTATGTACAAATGGTGTGAATTTTAATCGATGTGGAGTTAAACAAAACAACTGATAACAGTGCATTGGATTATTAGATACAATCATTACAGGGAAAACTGAAGATCAATACAGTCAAATACCAAAAATCCGCCAACTCCTGAAATCCGCACTGCCTCTCAAAATATAAACATCGAATTTATAGGTTCCTGAAACCGCAGAATGGAGAATGAAATACCGAAGAAAAAATATTTATCCAATAATGACGTCATAATTACCGAATAATAATGATTCTGTGTTAGTGGCAAAAAAAAGATCTTAGCCCAGAAGAAGTTTTTAGTAAGGATGGTGTGTTCAGATGAGCCAACACTGGCATATCAGATAACCGATGATGAAATCATTGGCTCTGTTTTGAAGTCGCCGCAGCAAGAAAACGATTCCGACACCGACACAGATAATGAATGTGAAAGGAGTGAAAAAATATCTTTTAATGAGGGTTTGGAACATGGTGAAAAATACCTAAAATATTTAGAACAACAGAGCTATGTCACAGAGCAAGAGACTATGACCCTGTAGAATTTACAAAAAAAAAGAGCTTACTTTAGAGCACCTAAAGTTTTAAAACAAATCTCTAGCAGAAAAATGTTTGAAACAAGAAAAAAAAAATTAAATATTTTATGCTTCATTAGTATCCCTTATTTTTACACGTCTCTATTGTATATATCCTTAATGCTTTAAAATATTCCTGTAATCACTATCACAAATGAATAATATATATATATATATATATA
>KK121420.1:334512-367655 GCA_000611955.2 Stegodyphus mimosarum
ACGTTTCACGGGCAGATTAAAAAAGGGAGGTGCACAACTACATGCCATATATAAAATTTAAAAGTTCTACAGTATGTCGTTTTCGAGTCTTGCGAGATACATATTACGTCACGTAGGTCACGAAAAATTCCACTCTGAATACATTTTAGAATCAATTTTGGAAAAAAAAGAGCCCTTCATTCTGTTCGCACGTACAGACAACACGCAAAAAATGTTGTTCAAATGGATTCGGGAGTGAAAAAAAAGGATATTTTCGTTGAAATATGATACCCAAAATTCTTCGATATTACTATACTTCCTTTACTTCGAACAAAGATGTAAAAAGAAGAAAATTTACTATTACATATCAAAATATGTAAATTTACCACTGAATAAAATCTTTCAATTTCCTTTAAAACCAAGAAACAGATTCCATGGAAATTCATTCATTTCTAAAGAAGAAAACTAATAACGAAAATCCTCTACACCTCCTATACCCCATCCTAAAAAGGCATTCTGCAAAGAAATAAAATAGCTGAAGTTAGCTGTGTACTGTGTCTATATTTAAGGCTCAAAATGCCTCGTTCGAGCAATACAACAAAACTCGGCTTAGAGGAATTTTAAACTCTTGGTTTGAACCCAATTTTTTAAATCTTTCTCCCATTCGACGTAAAAATTCAACACACAGCTAGAAAATGCCTCAACTTTAAACGTATCTCTCTCTAGGGAAATTATAGATTCTAATTTTGCTGCAGGAAAATTTGTTATTTGCATTTGATTGATTTGGCTCATATGTATTTTGATGCTAAGTGTTTTTCAAAGTATGGAATACAGAGTGACTTAGCTCATACGCGCCTTGATATTGATGAGTATATTTGAAACCGGCCCCACTGAAACTCATGCCCCCATCCCGTTCTCTCATGATAAAACGTATTGATGTTATATATGTAATGCAATATGTTTTGAATGAAATAATTTTGTTATCGAATTTGAAAATATTTAATTTTATTCATTAAATTTGTTGTTTCATTAATTTTATGTAAATAGAATCTTTCAAGAATTTGTTTATGAAACATTCTTTGTTTTACTCTAAGAGATAAATGTAATTTCATCAGGAATTTCTCATACGCGATGGAGACAGATAAATGCAATTATTATTTAATAGATAAATGCAGTTTCATCAGGAATTTTTAATACGCAATGGATGCCACTGCTAGCCTATTACAATGGACACTCGAATCAAAAAATAAATAAATAAGTAAATAAAAAAAATTTTTTTTAAATGAAAAGAAGACAGTTTTCTATCTCCCGTTCTACTGGACAGATAGACGATATTCAAACTGCGTTTTTCATGTCTCCAAAGCGCGATTTAGGATATAAATAAGATTTACATATAGCCATTATTCCAACATAGGTATTTTGAACGAAATCGGACTTTTTCTGAAATAACATATCATTTTTTTTTATATTTCGATTCTACGACTCAAATTATGCCTATGTACTAAATTTTGTAATTTTTAGTGAGAAATTTATGGAGAAATTAAATTATTCATCTTGGCGATTTTTTTTTCTAGCTTGCGCCAAGAATAATTCTCTTGGCGAACTTCTTAATTTATAACAACCTATTTTCTTTTCATTGATGCAAGACAAGAAAAAAGGTCCCCCGTTCATTCTTTCAAATAATTTTAACATAGTGCGTAAACTACATTTTCATTATTATCCCTTATATTAAATACGCCAAATTTCAAAACGCGCCAAAATGTAAATTCTCGTTGCCATTACTCGCTTTGAAATCCTTGAGTTTGTTAATCAAAAACTCCTTAAAGTTTTACAAAATATGAAATCGATAGTAAACTAAATTTCAGATTTCAAATTTTGGCTTCCAGATGCCCATATTCGCAGTAGGATTACGTCATTGAAAATTGGATAGCTCTAGGAACCGTTGTTTTATCACAATGCGAGAAACATATATACATTTATGCAAATTCTTCATCATTTAATTTCTTCAAAGTGATAATATTTGGTGGCAACAATTTGAAAAGTGAAACGGACATTCAGAGTGGTTCGAAGCAAAATCGCAAAACGAAAACAAAAGGGAGGTATAAAGCCCCTTTTGACTAATAAATAATGTTAGGATTTAATTTTGCTGCACATGTACAAAGGGGAAAGAACTGTATAAATTGGAAAATGATGATCAGAAAAAAAGGAGAGACGTTATTATTTGTGTTAGGAGGTCCGTTTCGTAAAAATATCTGGTAATTGTTTTTGTGTGGAATTTCGTTCGTATTTTCTTTGTAATTTAGCAGCACTATACTTTGTTTGATATTCACTGGGCATTTGTTTCTTTCAAATTCGTCTCATGAAGATTCGTTGTTTTTTATGTTTTAAAATGTTTCCAAAGTGAGATATGGCGCCGTACAGTGTACTGTCGATTTATCCGAGTGAGGATTATCCCTGCTTGGCGGTGCCGACGTTCGTACACTGAACGCTATGCGCATGAGTGTGGAAAAACAAACCCGCGCTGGATATTCGACTAAGCTAGACTATCAGGGTTTGAGTGCATACCATTTCAAATGTCATAACAACAGAAGAGGCAGAGAGTGATACTGAAAATACAAGAGAAGAAGAAGCTGACAATTATATTAATTAATTATATTAATAACAATTATATTAATAACTGTTGAAACTTTACTGGACTTTGTCAACCAAAGGGGATTCGAATACAGTGATAACATCGCTCTTCGAAAACTAAGCAGTGAAACTGGACAAATATTAAACCATTCTCAAAACTAAAATAAAATTATAACACATGCAGTATGCATGAAAGTCGATAATTTGGATTATATATGGTCATATTGGTTTGGTTGTTCAGTCGAATATAGCAAACGGAGGAATGTATTCGTACAGGATTATCCGCGGAAAATTGCATAGTATTCACGTTACACATAGAGAAAATTACGAAACACATAAGCATGAAATAATCAAATAACAGTGTAGAGGCTTTTAGGTATGTTTTGAAAGCAAGAGAGATGAAATATTAAGCAATGTCCTCGCCGGGACTCGAACCAGGGACCTCTCGAATACGTGCCAAGCATACTACGCTAGTTTTCGTTAAAACCCAGTGTTCTAGAATTTTCTATTTCAAGATCAGAATTTGTTTATTTCGCTTATCTCTGCATGCCAACATAAAGTACAAAAAACATTTCGTTTAAAAACATTCTCAGTCAATAGTGCATTAAACGAAAAAGTGGAATCAACTGTTATGCTAATTTGATTCTTCTAATGCCGTACCTTTAAGCTATAGTGAGCATTTTTAAGTCTCCGGTAAAGATAAAGTGTTAACCCCTAATTCTCAAGCTAGGAACTACTTAAATTTGCATATTATTTTTATTGATCTCATCAAAAAGCATAGGCTTAGTTTTTATTTTCTGATTCCCTTCCTTCTCAATTGTAATTTAAATTAAAATGTCGTAAACAATCACTTAATTTTTCAAATTCAAATATTTAACGTTACGTAATAATGGAAGACATTCATAAAAAAAGGATTGTTTTCCTTCTCCTCGATTGCGCAGGCAACTTTTCCCATCGTCCTTCGAATTCATTTTATTGCTTGCATTTAAAGTTTTAAATACGTCCTCTCAATAGCTAGGAATTATGGGAAGGCCTTTTGTTCTTCGCTGCTTTAACCTTTGCAAAGATAAATGTTATCACAAAAGAATTCTGCGTTAAAAGAAATTTTGATCTGCAGCGATTTTTGGAAAAGCCATGCTTATAACAGCGTCCTCTTATGCAGTTTGGTTCTGGAGATGCTAATTTATTGAAAAACCTTTTCTTTCCTTTAAGTTGCGTTGTGTTTCATAATTCATGACCAGCTGCAAAAGCATGTATTCTTAAAATCAATACCGCATTGTTTAGATTGCCAGCTCTTAAATAAATATTTATTATGGGAGGATCTATTTTTAACGCAAAACAAAATAGTATGTGTGAAATGTTTCGAAACATGTGGTGTGTTGGAAATGGAGAATTTTTACGTGTTATGTAGAACACATGTTTCACAGCTGATTGGCAAATTAAATAAATATTTAATCACTTTTCGTAAAGCATATTTGCTGCAAAAGTTTTTATTTTTATTTTCCTTTAAAAAGCTTGTAGAGTCATTAGGTTACTTGGAAGCAGAAGATGTGAAAAATGAGCAATGTCCTCGCCGGGACTCGAATCACGGTCCTCTGGAATATGCGTCGAGCGTGCTGACTACTACACCACGAAGGCATGCCAAGAGGGCGGGAGAAATATCTTACATACTCCCCCTTTTAAAAGGCGACTGAGAATTAGGGAGCCTAATCGCCAAATCCTGGTGGTGGAGAATCATTATCCTCCACCCTTTTTAGTTCGAGCGCCAGTGTAGAGACATTAGGTAGTTTGGAAGCAGGGGAGATTGGTCAATTTACGTAACCTGTTCAGCCAAACTAAGTTAATGGCACTACAGAGTTAGGAAGTCATCCTAATCATTGCTATGAATCTGACGGTTAGGCCGCCTTTCTACATTTTACATTAATCTTTAGTTTCTTCTATATAATTATTTTCATTCACTTGCTTCATTATCTCTAAATGCCCTTGTTGCAGTAATAGTCCGTGAACACTCTATTCACAGGATATGTGATGTAGTCGGAAGGAAAGAACTGCTGTCGGAGGTGCTCTGTCAGAGGGCAGGAGAACGGGTAATGTAGTGCGTCCGCGTCTTCCCCGCGAAAACCTCAAGAACAGTTGACGTCCCGTCTGAGGAATCGTCTGTAATACGCTGGGAATTTCCCGTGGTTGGTACAGGCCTGGAGGAGGAGTCGGTTGCATTTGAGCCTCTCGAGAGTAGGTATTGGGAAGATGCTGTAAGTAAATCTTCGTGTCTCTCCTTCCTGCCATCGTGATGACCATGTCTCTTGGAATGCTGTCTTGAGGAGTCTTTTTGCAACTTCTGCGGAAAGCGGAACTTCGTTGTCCATTTCTGGTTTGACAGTTGCGGTTTTAGCTAGTTCGTCCACTCGTTTGTTGCCTTTCTGCCCGGTGTGTCCTTTTATGCAGTTGATATTTAAAGGAATGGAGGATCTTAAGAGGATCTCTCTAAGTGCTGCCGTGTGCGGATGTTTTGGAGGAAAGGAATTCAGCGCATTCAGAACGCTCATGCTATCTGTGAAGAGTGAAATGTGAGCTGCTGGTTGCGTACCTAACCATAAAGCTGCTTCTTTGAGTGCAAGGTACTCGGCTTGGAAGACTGAAGCATGGTTGCTTAGACGGAATTGAGCTTGATAAATTTCTTCATTGTTCGAAAAGACCGTGAACGCCGCCCCCACTCGTTCTGAAATTTTTGATCCGTCAGAGAAAATCTCTCTTTGTTGTCCTGATGGTGGCGATTTGCACCAGGGAAGGATGGGTTGATCTTCTGGGTGTAAGACAGGGGGATCTTGGGAGCTTTCTATGCTGGCATAGGAGAGATGTAAATCTTCTTTAATGTGAAGATCCTCTTTGTAGTGTAGAAGTCGATAGAATGATCTTTCTAATTCTGCTTTTAGGTCGAGTGGGAGAGTGCCAGCTAGAACCTGAAGTGCTGCGATTGATGTGGTGCTATACGCACTGGTGATTTTTAACATTATTACTTGCTGTATTTGTTGTAGGAGCAGGGGAGATGAAAAATAAGCAATGCCCTCGGCGGAACTCGAACCACGGACTTCTTGAATACGCACCGAGCGTGCTGACCACTACACCGCATGCCAAGAAGGCGGGAGAAATACCTTATAACTTCATTAATGCCATATCGATAAGTGAAAACTTTGGATCTTGCGCCATTTGCAAAAACTTCACTAGTCAAATATCCTGCTTTCGGAAACATTTTCTTCACATTGCCTTTTGTTGCTACGTTTCTCTTTCTTGCTAAGCTCACTGTTATGGTTATTTAGTAACTCATTCATGTGTTCGTTGTTAACACACACGTCCAAGGGCTACAGACATAATAGTTCAAATAACGAAATAGCCTCAGTGTCAAAGTTCTCAAAATCTCTGTCTGCTACACAATCTCGCCATAATTTCCTCGACGCCTAATTCATGACCATGAATTAGGCATCCTGACCACTTGCTTTCCAAGTCAATAGCTGCCAAACTTTATTAATGAGAGCTAAGCAACATAAAATATTCAAATGTTGTTTCAGGAAGTCCCTGAGTGTTAATTTTGCGACATAATCTACTTCAAAATACCTTTGAAAACCCTTTTTTGCCCACCAGAGTATTCATAATTCCAGACACAGTTCATCATCCCCAGCATGTTTTGTTTCAATAACTTCTTCGTGAACTAAACTGTTTATGATCAGAAGATGGATCATTAATGATTCAATGTTTTCACATCGCCTGCTTAAAAAATAAAACTATACAAATGGCGCTCGAGCTAAGATGGAAGAGATTTGAAGAGTGAGTCCATAATTCTCAGTCACCCTGTAAAAGTGGGAGTACATAAGGTATTTGCTCCCTCCTCCCAGCATGCCTTTGTGGTGTAACGGTAGTACACTTAACGCATATTCAAAAGATCCAGGTTCGAATCCCGGCATGGCATTGCTCATTTTTCACATTTCCTGCTTCGAAATAACCTAAATGACTTTACAAATGTCAGAAATGTGTATATAATATAACGTGCTATCATCGGAACAGCATGAACTAAAGCCAACCTTAAAAACATTATTATATTAGCTATAAATAATTTACCATTATTAACAAAGTTTACTATTTTTGCACCAACGAGTGGTAACATTATATAGTACAATTTTTAACTCTCAAAATAGAAATGAACATGTATGCGTTTCGTTTTGTAGTGCATATAAGAGGCTATCATTACTTATTAACTATTCAGATGCAAATCCTCCATTAAATATTACGTAACAGTTCTATTATTACTAGTTTAATCACTTTCTGAAAATCAAATAGAAACAAATATTTAATTTATTTTACCTAAACACTTGTTAAATTTAAATTTGAATATTATAAAACAAAGTTACCAGTCGCATGGACCTAGCAATGAACAACACAAGCTGATATTTAATGGTCGCTACAGTTACAACATCTTAATACTTTCTAAGAGAAGTTACGAAGTAAGGGATTGAAAATCAAAAGCTACTCAAAATCTTAACTTAGCAACCAAACTAAGTGTGAGATTCTAAATCCTTCTTTAGTTCTCGCTTTCAGAAGTAGGTAAGCGCGGTGGGATCAGGTCAAATGTTAATCTAATCACGCACACGGTTACAAGTTATTCCTCTAACTTTACACTAAACTTACCTGCTACTCAAATCTCCATAGTCTTTGCATGACACAGTCTGCGTGAATATGAGCAATAGAAAAGACATAAAAGAAAATCGTATTTTTCTGTGAAATTCAAATATTACCACAGTTTCTAGAATCATTAGGTTTATTTGAAGAAGGAAACATAAAAAATGACTAGTGTCCTAGTCTGCATTTGAACTCTGGATGTCCTAATTGTCAGCCGGACGTACTTTCAATTACACCATGAAGTTGTGTGGCAAGGAAGGGGAAAAGGTTGGAGAATATATGTTACATTATATTATTGGAAGTGTTAAAGTAACAAGAATAAGTGTCATATTCCTAAATTTGCAGGTCTAATTTCGAAGGTTTAAACATTGAACTTCTTCTCCAGCTGCTAAAGAGAAGCCTGTGCTCAACCGATAGTAATACCAGGAAGGAAACCAAGCTACTGGTGCCATGTATTGATAAAAATGAAAACAACTGAAATATAATTTCCTTAAAAGCTGAGGGTAAAGACGGATTGAAATTGCAATCATGAACCTAAATTGAAAGATTTTTAAATGTCTCTTGAAAATCTAACTCGCCAACGGAAATGTTGTTTGAATAATTTTGGCTGAGGAAAAGTGAAAATTGTGATTTTGTAACCAACAGCATTGGGCAACAGAGAATTTATGTGTTTCTCCCCTATCATATATGTCTCATGTTCCTTAGCGTGAAATTTTAAGGCGTGTTAGTTTGACCAATGCAAAATAAACCACACTGGGAAGGAATCCTGTATATACCCTAGGAGTTCATACCAGAAATACGATGGTTGGTCTTAGTTTGACTAATGTAAATTAACATTAGCCTTATGGAAATTAAACCACACTGGTAAGGAATTCCGCATATACCCCAGGAGTTCATACCCGGAAAGGGATCTTTAAGTACGAAACTGTTAATTAATTTTATTTGGAAAAGAAAAAACAACCTGAAAGTTGAATTTCTTTAAAATGCGTGCAATTTTATAGCCAGTCAAGGAAAGAAAGGAATGACAACAGAATTCTTACAACCTCCTAAACCTAGAGAAGGGTTTAGGATGTGCTGAAATGAGAATTTTTAAATCACTTGGTCAATAACATTAGGTGAAAAGCTCTATCAATAGAACTATATTGTTCTTATCTTCCGATTAAGGTTTTTATGCCTTTAATTAATCTGCATGTAATATTTCTAGAATTATCAACAATTTAAATGCTGTTTACGCGTAGCTAAGCCTAATTATTTTTACCATAACAGCCATATTTGTTTACATTTGAATCTTGGCAGAATAGTGAATTAAATGTTTCTGCACCTTTAGAGTCTTTTTGCCGAGTGGGACCAAAAGGAGACTTTTAGTTTTGTGCACCGAAACATCTACTTTCTTACAACTGCCCGAATTGCTTGTTTTTGCGTAGAAACTGTAATTTTAATTGTAAAAATTTCGTTTTTAATTGTTTTAACTGTACTTGGTGTTTTATGTTTTTCTATATCTTTCAATTTTTAATGAACTATTTAGAGTTCTTTTTTCTTTTTTTTAAAGTATTTTTGATTGCCGTGAAGTGAGAACTGTTTTAATTGAATAAGTAATATATCTCTAATGAAATTCGAGGTAATAAATATCGTTATTAGCAGCAAATATTGTCGCCAGTATGTCTCGGACATAGAAGAATGTTTACGAGTAGCGCATGCACATTACGTAAACGGCGTTGAATCGTCTGCGGAAAACTGTTTCATTTTTTGTTTAAAATCTTTTATACATCGTTTTAAATTTATTATAGTTTCTGAATAGAACATGTGGCAACTGTTAGATAATTCTGCAAAATTTTTATGCATTCTGAGTTATAAAATGAAAGAGATGTAACACTGTTAAGTGAACGTAGCGCCAGATTGTCGTTATGGTAAACAAATATAGTGAATTTTAAATAATTTATAAATGACTTAATAGAGTGCATTTAATCTATTAAGGTTTATACGCTATCGACTAATTAGATTTAAATCAATTCAATAAGTTTAAATGAAATGCAAAACGCGTATAAGTTACGTGCAAGGAAGTCATGTGGTGTGCACATTAGATTTTCTTTTTCACTTTCTAATAAAAATATTTATATTAGCATTTCTCTGAATTTTTATACCATATAATCATGTCACTAATTTGAGACCAAAACGAAAATACCTAATTTAAATTAATTCCTTTCTTTGGTGAAAAATAACATTTTAAGGAATTTTGAGTTCATGAAAATTCTCTTTGTAAAATTTGATATAACTCTCGTCTCTTTAAAAATATTGTGAAATTGTCGATGTTCTAATGTTTTCCATCATTTCATCTTCTTAACGCTTATTAAAGCTGAATATAATTCCTCTTTTAACGTGCAAAAGAAAGCAGCTACATTACGCAGCTTGTTTACCCATCCAAGCTCTCGTGGGAATTTTTAAAAAGCAAATGTAACATGTGAGTAAGATAATTCCAGAATAACAAGACAGAGTATGTAATTTCTGTAACCTTTTCGCTTGTAGGAAAAAATTATATTGTTATATTTAAGTAGGAGAGAAAAATACACACGAAAAAAAATATGTCTGTTAAATTAACTCAGCGACTTCATCTACATTTTATATTCAGTAGTTTCTTACATGTTCCTTTAACCAAGAAAACTTTATAAATAATTTTTTTATATCATTGATTTAAGAAATGGAATGTTTTATTAAACGGGAAATTTAAATTACTTTCCTATTTTTTTATATGTTTTTATATTTGAATTTTGCCATATTATATTACACATATCAAAAATGAATTTGAGGTTTTTTACCATTACTTAGCTGAATTGTGTTTTTCTAAAACTTTTTTTAACCGATTCCTCTGCTTATTTCGGTTGAATTTTGAAATTAAGATTTTTACTCAGGCAGTTTATTTTGCAGGTTTCCTCACACACGTATTGGAGACGACAATACAGATACAAATAATAATAATAAAATATAAAGTAAAGCTTAAAAATAATAAATAGGCTTGTGTATGGTGTAGAGTCTAATTAAGACTCTATCGATTTCGAGGGAAATCAGGTACAGGTCCCTCTTCATCACGAGCAAAGAAAGCTGCAGATTTGCACATTGTGACAGAAATCTTAGGAGACGTTTTAGTTACGATTTTGATAGGATTCGATACGGTTTTTTTCTACTTAGCATTCAATATTTCTTCAGCTTCATTACTTAATAATAAAATTAACACCAGAGAATTTCATCATTATAACGTGCTATAGATTAAAAATACCCTTCTAAATAAAGAGAAAAGAGAAACGCGCCAAAATAGAACATACATCAGGCAAAGCAACAATCTTGCGTTTACGTAAATTCTAAATAACACTGTATCGATTTCGAGGGCGCACAGATACTAGCCCCTCTTCATATAGCAAAAACGTCTCCTAAGATTTCTGTCACAATGTGCAAATCTGCAGCTTTCTTTGCTCCTGATGAAGAGGGACCTGTACCTGATTTCTCTCGAAATCGATAGAGTCTTAATTAGAATCTACACCATACACAGGCGTATTTATTATTTTTAAGCTTTACTTTATATTTTATTATTATTATATGTTTTACTAATTTCATTTAAGCCTTAGAGGTACGCAATTTATCAAAAACATTTGGTGATTTATTGAAAATTTCAATATTTCAGATATCGCATAGCTGCTTGCAATAACAGGTTTTTCAAACGAAATATTAATAGTTATTGTTAACAGCTCCCCGATTACTTATAATGATGAAATCGGTTTTCTAAACAATGCAAAAATTTAAAAGTGTAGAATTTAATCTTACACCAGGAGATAAATTTTAAAACCTTAAAAGAAAGGCCATATCTCATTGAAATGCTAGTGAGAAGGAAAAGCTTCTTTATATACAGATTCAAAGAATTTCTCCCTGATCACTGGTAACAATCTCATAACGCTGCAAACAATGACGGCTTTATTATCAAAATTCTCAAACAGAAATTAAATTGACTGAATATGATTATTCTCTCAAATGGCACTTTTATTCCATCGCCACTTTTGCTCCTAAAATATACATTAATGTCTCAATACACTTTGTATCGACATCACATCGTCTGAGAATGATTTGCTTGTACGATTCGCTTGAGGTGCAACTTTAAAGAAACCTCCAATATATTTTTAAAATAGTAAATATATACCCTGCCATAACATGACCGCCCCCCAATGTTCAGAAGATGTGGGTCCGCAGAAGATAAATCCCACCGAGAAAAGTAAAACGTTGTGATAAGTTGTAAATTTCCTATTTCAGATTTTAAAGCACTAGTTAAAACATGTACTCAGGCTGTTCGCACATTTTTTAGACGATGATATTGTATTCACAAAACTAAATTTTAAATAGCATTGCTAAACACTATATACAGGGTGTTTATAAAGTCCCGGACCCATTTTGATGTTTAATAACTCATAAAATAATAAAGATGGATTAAAATTAATAACATAAATGGTTAGATCGACTCAAAAAGTTTCATGACCCTTGTCAATGAACTTCCACGTGTGCCCCCTTCGTCGCACGGAGAATATCGAGTCGATATTCAATTTGACGCCAGGAAGCATGTCGGCATCCACAGAGGCTATTGAGGTTGTTATTCTGCCTTTTAGGTCATCAATGTTCGACACTCTCCTCCTGTAAACGTTGTTTTCTACAAATCCCCAAAGGAAAAAGTCCAGCGGCGTTATATCAGGTGATCTGGGTGGCCAAGGAATTGGACGGTCTCATCAGTCGTATACTTAGATATGTTGGGAAACTTCGTATTGCCACAACTAGAAAAGCTTCAGCCGCATGTCTTTTTGCAACAAGATGGTGCACCACCTCATTGGGGTACTATCGTTCGTAATTCTTTGAATGACCATTTTACAGAAAGATGGATTGGGCGAGGAGGTCCAATTCCTTGGCCACCCAGATCACCCGATATAACGCCGCTGGACTGTTTTCCTTTGGGGATTCGTAGAGGACAACTTTTACAGGAGGAGAGTGTCGAACATGGATGACCTAAAAGCCAGAATGACAACCTGAATAGCCTCTGTGGATGCCGACATGCTTGCCGGTACTTCGCTTGAAATTGAATATCGACTTGATATTCTCCGTGCGACGAAGGGGGCACACGTGGAAGTTCATTGACAAGGGTCATGAAACTTTTTGAGTCTATCTAACCATTTATGTTATTAATTTTAATATATCTTTATTATTTTATGAGTTATTAAACATCAAAATGGGTCCGGGACTTTATAAGCTTCCTGTATATCGTAAGTCGCGCTTTTGAGGCACGAAAAAAGCAATTTAAATTTCGTCAATCGGCCCCGTAGAACAGGAAATATTAAAGCCGATCCCCTTTTTTATTCACAGTGTATACAACACTGGACTTACAAAAGTAAGTTAACTAAAGAATTAAATATTACAGACATAAATAGAATGAATAAAATCAGAGAACAGCAGTTTAGATTTAAAAAAAAAGCAGGTAAGTTCACTTGCCGAGTCACTCCAAATTTTTCATATCGTTCCGCTAGCAAAAATCAGGGTTATATAGGTATAAATAGGTATATATAGAACTTACAAATTTTGCTTTGACCGCAGCTGTCGCTAATTGCTTTTAAATTACTAATTTCGACTTGCTAGTTTTTTAAAAGAGATTTTAAAATTTTTATGATTTAAGTATATATATATATGTCTTCAGAGGTAACATGACGTTATACTTATTCTATTTTACATGATTAACGATGAATGAAAGGAATCGAATTAGATTTCACTTTTTACTGACCTGATTTCTTTTGCCGAAATATATGAAACCGTTACGAAAATTTCAAAATAATTGCAAAACGTAGAATATATAATAAATTTCTTTTCTTGTTCTCCTTAATTTAGCTTTTTTCTCTTTCTTTTTTTCAGAAACTAACTTGCTTTAAGCTTCAGAAGTTACGCGTAGTTTTAAAGTCTAAACATCAAAAACTACACTTTTGTTCAGGCACTTTAAGTCAAAAAAAGATAATTTACAATAGGTTTATGAAATTTTATGACGCATAAAATAAGTAAATGTTATCATTAAAGCTTAAAATGCGAATAACTATACGCACAAGAGCATATTTAGTATATTATACAGCACCTCAGAAACAAAGCTCGTAAATTTGCCCTCTAAATATGATTATCCTTATTTAAAGTTTTTACTCGAAACAACTACGCATGTTTGTAGCTTTTTACATTACATATTTAAACAAAGGCTAAGCAGATGTATTTACTCCTTTCATTATACTGCTTATACTAAAGATAGTTTAAATCCAATTCTTCTACGTAAATCTGTTCTTTAATCTTACTGTAATTTGAATTAAGAAATCCTTTTACATCCGCCTCCGACAGTTGCACATGGGAATGAAGCTTAAATAAACATCTAAAAATAACTGTAGGAACTAATGAAATTACCTACATATCCATCCAGATTTTAAAATGAGAAACGCTATTTGTGTATGTGCTATTAAGAATGCACATAATACAATCCAACAGATTAAGGCTCATTCAGGTATAAATAATTTAAGTATTTCTCAGCTGAGAAGGATCCTCAAGGTGCTTCAGAATTACAAACTAAGTTAGAGATTTTTACGACTTTCATGTAGATTTCATGAATTACTGTTCTCAAATTAAGATGTATTTTCGCATTTATGGTTAAATACGAGTATATTTTAGAATTTATTCTGTGGGAGTGTAATTATTAAACGATGGAACATAGAGTCTGAGGAAATATGCCTGATAAAATATGACTTTGTAAAATATTTAAATAATTTTGCTTTAAAATGTTTAAAAAATAAGTTGTACTTTTGTTAGACGAGACGTGCATCAGCACGAAAGGGCTAATAGTCTCGAAGTAGGATTTTGCGACGTTCACAATGAATGGCGAATAACTTTTCAAATTGTTGCCACCAAATAGTGTCGCCCTGAATTACATTTAAAGCAATTAAATAATGAAGAATATGTATAAATGATGAATGTATGTATGTTCTTCGCACTGTGAAATAATGACAGTACGTAGGGCCATCGAATTTTGAATAACGTAGACCTCCACCCGAACATGCGCTTATGGAAGCTCGAATATTGAACTTTGAATTTATTTTATTATCTATTTCATATTACTAAAATTTTAACGAATTTTCAATTAAGAAACTCAACAATTTCAAAGCCAGCAGTGGCAACAATGTACGGAATAAGATATTTTTAACTCAAGAACTCGAGACTCTTAGAAATTCAAAACATATGCTGTTTTAAAATACTTTGTAATTTCGCTGTTGAATTTTGTGTGATGTAAGTGCAAAAAATGTGATATATAATAAATAAAAACACGCGAAACGTCAATAATAAAGAGGAGAAAATGTTTCGTAAGCCACCTTACTAAGAAAACTGAATATTGATATGGTGAGTTAATGAAAGACTGAAAACAAAATGCATTTAACAATGCATCGGGAATTCTAAACATGCGCTGCTAAGTTGCTTTTAAAATTGGTGTATTTTTGCTATTGAACTGTATATGGCTTAAGTGCGAAGAAAATTATGCTTAAAGCTAAAAAGACAAAAATATGAGTTAGCAAGAGTACGTTTATAGAGACATTAGATTTTGTTTGAAGCAGCAGATGTGAAAAATCAGCAACCTCGGACCTCGGACCTCTCGAATACACGCCGAGTGTGCTGTCCTTTATGCCACGAAGGCATGCTAAGAAGGCGGAAGAAACACCTTATATACTTCCGCTTTTAGAGGGCGACTAGGGATTAGGCAACGCAGTCGCCACATCCTGATGGTGGAGAATCATCGTTTTATTAGTTCGGGCGCCACTGTAGAGGCATTGGGTTTTTATAAAGCAGGAGATGTGAAAAATGAGCAATGCCTTCGCGGGACTCGAACCTTGGTCCTCTCCAATGTGTGCTGACCATTACTCCACGAAGGCATCCGAGGAAGGTGGGTTAAAGACCTCATATACTTCCCCTTTTATAGGCGACTGGGGATTAGAGGACGCAGTCGTCAAATTCTGGTGGTGGAGAATCACCATCCACCAACCTTTGTTTTAGTTCCGGCACCACTGTAGAGACATTAGGTTATTTTAAAGCAGAAATCATGAAAAATGAGCAATGCCCTCGCTGGGACCCGAATCTCGGACCTTTCGAATACTCGCTAAGTGTTAGACTGACCATTGCACCACGAAGGCATGTTAAGAAAGCGGGAGGAATACCTTATAAGTTTAGCAAAGTGGTAGACTACGAGATCAGCGACGGCATAAAAAACTTTAACAAACAATTTTGGTCTCCCCAGTACGCCCTAAAATCTGGGCCCTTTCATATTTTTCGTTTTCTTTTTTTGAAAAATTTTTGATTACTGTTCTTTTGCCACCACGTAAGTTGCGTAGGCTTATCACTGCTCATGCTAAATGCAAAGTTTAAGGAAACAGTGTTCAAAAGAAGAAATTTAATGTATAAAATATATCAAAAAATGTAAAAGTGTTTAAGAAAGTATAATTTACTCACAGTTTTAAAAAAGAACTATTCATATACATTTAGTTTCTCCATGCTTTGTCAAAAAATATTCATAATTCATTGACATAAATTTTTGCTTCTGAGTAATTAATTGTAATAATAAATATTCACTATAATAACTAACTCATTGACATAAATTTGACATGTCATGCCAATATAGTGATTCATTGACATAAAGTCTTGCTTCTGAGCTACATAATTGTAACTGTAAACAAAGTCTAAGATTCTATCTCAAAGGCAAACTTAATGTTTTAACAATTTTAACACAAGTTTCCGTCTAGTTCACTACAGTTAAAAACTGGTGAATAAATTCTGAATAAATGTAAGACGTTCCAGAGAAAATGTTTGAAGCATACAACTCCCACTGAAATCAAATTAGAGTTTTCAGCTCTAAAATACATTTGCAGTTCCAAATAATACATAACATGGAGATGAATTTATATTTACTTTTAACAGAATTCTGGTATTTCAATTATTTCTCTATAGCTTTTTTAATTTTATAAATTATTCTTTTCTTTCACTATAAGAAAAAAATCATAGTATCAAGTAGGAAAAGTTAATAGTTAAATCGGTATTTCTGAATAGCTAAATAAATGAGTAGCTTCAAATTGTTCACTTTTAACCCAGACAAAAAAGTGCTGGTTCTTCTCTATTGGTCCGCTGTAACATTTTCAGCTATCCTTAAGAAAATGTAAAGTAACTTCTTACGGCAAGAGATTCCATAAAAATGACTATTTCGATACTGAATAAGTTAACGAAAAAGTTCTAATATTTTAGAAATTCTAGAAATTTATCATGTTTCTTATACTTTTATATTATTTATAATGAGCGTACTGCATTTTCGAATAGCATAATGCAATTTCATGTTCTGTTTCTATGGAATTTGGAAATTTCGTCATTTTTCCATAATTCTTCAAATTTTATTAAGAAAACCTATACAAACAATGCTAAGCAAAGAAGATAAAGAACCACATACAGTAATATTCAACAAAGTATTTAAAATACACATTTTATTGCCTGTTTATGCAAGTTAGTTTTAAGTTTATAATAACAAAAATATTGTGTGAATAGTTAAAAGTGAGACTCTTTTGGTAATTACATTTCACTTTAACATTTTTGTTGATACTCATAACGCAAACATTTCTGACAGAAATTAGTTAAAATATGTATAAAAGAAATTTTTAAAATTGCTTTCGATCTTTTATTCCTTAGAAAATCGAAGCCTTCGCTAACCTGTATGCTTAAAAAATCGAAATTCCGGTAACGCCTTTCGAGATTCAAACCAATTTCCACCCCTTCCTATTCATTAATGCACAAAGAGGTATGAAGATTTCAAATGCCATCCTTTCTACTGCATAACAAATAAAGATAAGACAGGGATTCCCTGTTTCGCGGACGTAACCGCACTACAGGTCCTTCCCCACCGCAGAACCGAGGCCGGGGTTCAACCCCTTTCTCGGAGCCTTGGAGAGGTCGCACCCAATTTGGGGCGTCACCGATCGTTATTTGCTACCCACCAGTCGATCGGGACAGCCCGTCGCAGAGGGCCATTACCCAGTATACCCAGGGAGCTACCTCTGGGCTACTGGAACCTCCCTGCTCTAAGACATGCCGGACCCCAGGCCGGCCAAAGTGACCTTTCCGGAGAACCCAGAGCCACTAGGTTCGTAATTTGGAGCCATTAGCTTCGCAGAGTTCTCTACGTCGACACCGGGGGGAGGAATAAAGATAAGAAAGCACAAATGAATTTTTTATGACAAACTGCCTGCAGTAAGATAAGATATCGGGCATTCCCCTTTACGTCAATTGAACGACACCAACGGTCCTCACTCCCCACAGAACTAGGCCCAGGGTTTCAAACCCTGTTGCAGAACCTGGGAGGGATCGGAGCCAACGCACCTGGAATGACTAAGACCCCAGGGCGCCACTGGTCGTCGCTTTGGTACCAACCAGTCGCTCGGGCTTGTCGATCGCAGAGGGATATTACCCAGGAAACCCGGAGCACTACCTCAGGACTACTACAGCCAACTGCTCTAAGATGTGCCAGTCCCAAATGGCCGGCCAATAAGTGACCTTTCCGGAGCCTCCAGAATCACTAGGTTTATAATTTGTATATCTCCGTGGCCGAGACTGCCTAAGTACAGATCCTAGCCAGTAGCTTTGCAGAGTTCTCTATGTCAAACCTCGGTGGTGGGGGGCGCTGTCTGTACTAAACTGATACTATGCATCTGGGAAAACCGCACCTGCTACTGCATACCTTAGGAGAGGAAAAAAATCACAATCTTGCCTGTTTCGGGAAGTTGTGATCATTTGGATGAAAGGCCTTCTCGGGCGTTTTGGTCTTGAAAAAGGTTAAGAGGGAGATGACAAACAGAATTAAAAAGTACAGAATAAAGAAATGCGGAATTTTCAAATCAAATTGTATGCAGATGTATATTTAAAGTGACGCTTATGGTCCTTGCAATGAAATGCAATAGTTCTAAGGTGGCTCATAAAGAAGATGGAAACCAAACTGTAAACATAAAACTTTACTCATTCAACATTTGTTTAATATGCATTCCATTTGCATCATGCTCATGTTTAATGCATTTACAGCATGTTCAGTAGGAACTTTTTTCCTGAGGAATTGCACGTGAGTTTCGTACTATGTTTATTTCAATTCAAGCACAGCCCGTTCTTTTACTCCACAGAAGTGATCTTTTAGAGAACGAAGAGGCCAAGAATTTGGAAAACTTGAAATTACCAATAAACTCCTAAGCTTCCTTTTTGGCATTTGTTAGCCAACAGGGGATGTTACACCATCTTTCAAGAAGACAGTAGTCTCTAAATAATCGTTATTGTACGGCGGAAATGACTTGCTGTTGCAGAAGTTTTTCATAACGGGCACTCGTTGACAGTGCACATATTACAGGCTTCAGATGCACTCTTCTTAATGAAAAAGCCATTAAGAATGAAGTAAAAGATGTCAAACTCACTACGTGACTATTATAAATCGTTCTGATGCAAATTCCTAATCAGAAAGTAGAAGCTGTTTATAGTACATCCAGTATGCATGCAACTATTTTGGGTATTCACTGTTCCATCTACGTCAAAAAGTGCGTCGTGTGACTAGAAAATGTGACCACGAATTGGCAATGGTTATTCTCGCCAAAACACGGCGCGGAAAGTCACTGCATTGGTACGTGTCTTGGGCGTAAACCTTTTGCATATTGCAAATCTTGTACAGATACCACTTTAAAATGAATTCTGGATTTAGCTAGTAAAATGCACGTGAAACCGTTCGAACACCTGTGAAAAAAATAGAAGTTGATGCTCTATCGATCACAGCAATAGCCACTTCTTCACTAGTTTCATATGAATACTTTATAGAGTCGATAGGTATTTTTTGAAGCAGAAGTCTTGAAAAATGAGCAATGCCCTCGCCGGGATTCGAAGCACGGACTTCTTGAATACGCATCGAGCGTGCTGACCACTACATCACGAAGGCATGCAAAGAAGGCGGGAGAAATACTTTATAACGTTTCCATCCTCTTCCTGGGAACACACCCAAATACCTAGTCTCTTTAAATTTAGGAATTACTCCATTTAAATCATTTGTTGACATAAGCCCTTTTCGCAAACTTTTGAAACGTTAATATTCTTGCAGAATAGCTAAACTCTTACTGCACTTCTGATGGGACAACTTGACCAGTAAATCTTGATCTTTATTTTATACAGGCGTCGTGAAGAATGGTTTTCGGGCATCGATTTATGACATTTTAAAATATTCCAAACTTGATAAACTACCTTTCTATATTGTATGAAAAGCACCATCTGGTGATCGAAATTTGAACTATTACTTCTTATTTTAGTTTTCATTTCTCCAGACTCCATTTAACTTACATATAAAGTTCACACTAAATACGTAAACCAGACAGACTTCTGAGTAAGGTCCTTTTAATTATAACCATTCTTTTTTTAACCATAATAAGAGACAGAAGGAAAGATGTCTAGCTAAGATATGAATAATACACTCTATGACAAAGAAAAAATTGACAAACCAAGAAGGAATTGTCTGATGGAGACAAAAATTGGTGGATAGGAAGATTATGTACAGAATAGAAAATGATTAAAATTTCAGAACAATTGAATGATTTATTTCAGAGTTACATAGTTACAACGTAACGAGCTCAGTAAGGTGTTGACTCATCTCTAGCCCGGATGCAAGCTGCCACACGGCGTGGCATAGACTAATAAATTTCCCGGATGGTCTCCTGCGGTATTTCTTGCCAAATTTGCTCCATGTCGGGCTAGGTCATCAACATTCCCTGGTAGATGCAGTCGCCTTTAAATCATATCCCAGATATACTCGGTGGGATTGAGATCTAGCTGGCCAAGGAAGTGTTTAACAAGCTGCAAGATAGTTCATTTACAAGTCGTGCCGTATGTGATCTCGCATTAGCTTACTAAAAATTAAGGCCAGGGAGCTGCAAAAGGAACGGTAGAAAAACAGGTCTCAGAAACAGTTCGTCGACGTTCTGCTGTACTGTAAGTATACCTCAAATGACGACCAAAGGGGTCCGTCTATTAAGAGTCGAGACCATAACTCCTGTTTGAGGGCCTGTGTGGCAATATTGAAAGCAGCATCAGCACGCTGCTTTGGACGTCTCCATGCACGTTTTCGATAATCTTCACGCTACAGTTGGAAGCAGGATTCGTCGCTAAAGACTAGTCGTCGCCAGTCAGCATCATTCCAACTTGATCAAGCCAAGCAACCCTGTAATCTGGATCCACAGTGTGCAGGCGTGAGTGGCAGGTGACGTAACAGTCGGTAGGAGCGTAGATTTCGCTCTATCAGCCATTTGTGAATGGTCATGGTGGACCCTCCTCCCGATCTGTTGTGTCACTAAATCGACCGCTACCATCATGACACTGAAATCCGCCATTATCCACCCATTCTTGCCAGCATTTCCTAATCGCCGCATCGCTTCCACTCATATGACGATCGATTCTCCGATTTCCCCAACCTGCGTCTTTCAATCCAATGATACGACCTCTTTCAAACTCTGACAATTGCTCGTAATGAGGTCGAATCCTGCAGCGAGGCACTTTGTCAGTCATTGAAAGATCTCCTAAACCGCAATACAACAGAAATTTTTAGCAACTGTTTACGAACATTCCTTATATACATCTGTTGGATGCGAAGTTCCAATGCGCTGGAGATCGTACTATTCATTCATTGGACATCAAATTTTAATCATTTGCATATTTGGTCAAAACGTTTATGCATACGAAATTTCAAAGCAATTGGGTGATTTCTTCTTGGTGCGTCGATATTTTTTTTTTGTTATAGAGTGTATATCAAATAACGTATTAAAATGAAGAAATGACCGAAATAAATTCGATTACTACTCTCTGCAGTATATTTTGTGTATCTGATTATGGTTAAGGACACTGGAGTTATTATACCTGCGATAAAAATGTTTTCTGAGAAGACCTTCTAAGAAAAACTGGCAAGGATGAAAGCTGAAATAAGGAAACTGCGGAAGCAATCATACAGACAGTCCGTTCGCCGGGATTTGAACGTGAGACAAACCACTAAAGTTTACCAATCTTAACCATCAGCCAATGATGGGGTTCAAAAATAAATTGATAGACAGAAATTGAAATGACATACAGAATTTTTAGAATCGGCAGCATTTGAAAAAAGAAGTGAAATAACTTCGAAAGCTGCCACAAAACAAAATATACAGATTTTTCACGCTTTCCGAAATTGCAAAGAAATTATTATATTTTCTGACATGTTGCGAAGTGACTTTTGACCAGTTTTTGGCTGACAAGACAAATGCCATCTGTCAGCAAGACAACAGAGCATTGCATGTAAATCAATAAGTTACGTTTCTTTTGAATATTTAAGTTCCTAGAAGATGGATAGACAAAATCTGCCTTACATCTGTGGCAAGATTTATGACGATCACAAATTTTGGATCTTATAAGGTATTTTCTGCCTCCTTCCGGTATGCCTTCATGGTATAATGGTAGCACACTCGTTGCAGATTCGAGAGGTTTAGGTTGGAGGCCCGGCCAGAGCATTACTCATTTTTCATGTTTTGTGCTTCAAAATAACCATATGATTCCATAATCAAATCTCCAAACCTTAGAAGTTTTATTTTAATCATAAATATGCGAACTTCGTATGCCGTTTTCGCCACAAAACGTTGTTTATCTGAACATTTATATTGATAAATTCGTGATGATATTTAGTTTCTCATATCAAGAAATCACAGGCATGTTGAATTTTCATAAAAGTAAACATAAATACAATAAAAGCTTAATATTTCTTTCTGATTTTATGCAATTTTCCTATTGTTCCTGCCGAATAGTTTTTGTCAATTAGTTTTTGATAATAATTTCAAACATTTAAAATTTTATTCCTCCTTGTTGCTTTCCTACTATTCAGATTCTGAAAATAATAAGCCGTTTATCTGCATTTATTCTATAATTCGCAATCATATTTCTCTTAATTTGGTTTAAAACCCTCTGACCGACCAGGAGTTTTGTAAAGAAAGCCCAAATTTTGCAAAACTGCCGTGAAAAGGCGGCATTTTCTTTATTTTAATATCGGTGTACTCCTGGTACTTTATATCTGGCTTTATATACTTCTAAAATATTGCCTTAATTTCTTAGACATATTTCAAGAGGTGTGTATAAACAGGGTGTTTCAGCAAATCGATTATAAACTTTCAGGAGAGACAGAGTATATCTACACAAAGGAAAATTACACAGCAGAGTGTATGATCGAAAAGACTTTCCTGGAGCGGTAGTGATAACACAAACCACAAGAAAGGAAGAACATGTGTAGGGGGGAGAAACATCTTTGTTATACTTAGTACAGCAGAAATCAAGAAATATGAACAAAAATACACAACTACCATCATCAAAGAAGGTGTTCGAAATTATGACCCCGGACCCTGATGAAGGCCTCACATCTCCGGCGCATGGAAGTTCTGATGTTCTGAAAAATACTGGGTATGTCTCGGACTTCCCCAAGAGCTTTCACGATGCTTGCAAATCTGGTGAACTTTCGGACCAATGCGACGGGCCACCCCTGCTGATCCAATGTTGACAAGTTTCGAACGTAATTTCGAACACCATTTTTGATGATAATCGTCTGTTCTTGATCCTATCGAATCCCGGCGAACAGGCTGGCTGAGTGATTTCCTCATGTGTAACGAGCATATGAACCAGTTTCCCTTAGAACATTCTCCACGAAGGCATCCCTCCCTTTAGGCAGATAGCCCTCGAAAGCTTTGCCAGAGTTAAATATACCAAACGAAACCATTCCAGATCTCTAAACTTATTGGCCCAAAGGGCGTTAGCCAAGAAGGGCTATTAATTTTGTTTAGGCATTTTGCGTTGGTTCACTATAAATGTCGGTTCACTTTTCAAACTATTGCCACCAAATAATACAGCCCAGTATTATATTTAAATAAATTAAATAACGAAGAATCTGCATAAATATATGAATGTTTCTCGCATTGTGATGAAATGACGGTACCTAGAGCCATCCAATTTTGAGTAACGTACGTTTCCATCCGAATATGGGAATCTGGAAGCTTAAATTTTTAATTTGAAATTTGTCTTATTATCTGTTTCATATTTTGTAAGACCTAAACGTATTTTTGATTAACAAACTCAACGATTTCAAAGTGAGCAATGGCAATGTTGTGCAGAAAAAAAAAAAAAACCTTTTTATCTCTAGCGCGCGAAACTGTGTATCGGAAATTCTAAAGGTATGCTCAATTTAAAATTATTTTGCGATATTTCTTTTGAACTGAATTTTATGTTTTAAGTGTGAAGAGTGTACAGTGTGAGAACATTGTACGGAAAAAAATTATCTCCAGCTCGCGAGTTTGCGAATCGGAAATTCTAAAGATATCCTCATTTTAAAATTATTTTGCGATATAGCTGTCGAATTGAATTTTATGGTTTAAGTCCAACGAACATTTTATAATAAATATATATTGATATTTAATAAATAAAGTTAACCCACAAAACATTAAAAAAACGCTCCTTCGGGCGTAATATAAAATCTGAAAAATTTCAGACTTTTTTTAATGCCTTTGCCGCCGTGAGTAACAGATTTCAATTTTTTATTGTGCTTTCGCCACATATTAATTCGTCTGTTGGACCCAAATATATTAAAATTGAACATTTTTCCAAACATAACATTTTCCCAATATGATAAAACTTTGCTTATTATATAGATTTTGCGAACGCCATTTGCACTTTCTTTGTTTACTTGTTGACGAAGAATTTCCGTTTTGCTAGTTGTCCATTGTATCTATGTATTTAAGCGACTAAACTTAAAATTGTAGAGACATTAGGTTATTTAGTAGCAGGAGACATGAAAAATATGCAATTCCTTCGCCGGGAATCGAACCACGGATCTCTGAAATACCGGCTCAGTGTGCTGACCATTACACCACGAAGGCACGCTAAGAATGTGGGAGATATACCTTATAAAATTACTAAATTTTAAATTTAACTGCTAAAATATCAAGGGTTAACTTTTACTGCACACCGTTCTTCTAAATCTGCTGAACGTTTTACAATACTGTTCTTTTCGCTTAATGTCTCTGTATACATATACATATATATATGTACACAGAATTTGTAAGTTTTAATTATTTCTATCTAAATTAGTTTTAATACAGTTTCAATCATTAATATTTACGATACTTAATTTGGCTTGCCCCTTTCTGTAATTTTTAGATTGGCGTTTCGCCATTAACCGCGATCTTTATAACCACGTGGGAGTTGTATTTTGCTGCTCATTCTTTTGATATTCTACTCTTTTTATTTATTTTTAATCCAATAAGTAAATTTATATTTCGTCTGCTTATTTTTGATTAGTTTTATTTATAATATGTTTAAATTTTACCATATTTAGGAATTTCAGACTTGAGCCATTTTCGCACTTTCGCTCATCCTTTCATTAAATTTGCTTTCAATGTTCCTTAGATCTTTAACGTTTTTATTATTTGATTATAATAAGGCACTGCCTTTTTGTTCTTAATTTTTTAATGTTAATTTGCTTTTATAAACGTTATTCTTGTCAGGTATTAGATTATTACCATTTATATTAGATGAAACTTAAGCAATGAATATTTGTTTTTATTTTTAAGTTGTATTTCCATTTAGTTTCAAAATATATACTTACTTTGTACTTTAAACTTCACTATCAGTCTCTTAATGCTTGAATTCGATTTATTTATTTCTCCAGTCTATGAAGAGTAATCTTATTTTATTGTATTTGAGGTATGCACCTTTATGGTGGACGAATTTGATGAGCCCTTATGTGTGAGGCCTCTCGTGGGATTCCGCGATAATCTCTGGTAAGAGCGGAATTAATTCCCGCTGTAAACCAGAATATGCAACTAAAGCATCAAACAGTAATCTGTTTCTGCACTACGCCATTTCTGGACTAATCTGTATGTCATATGAATTTTAGATAACACTGGTGATGTAAATGGAACTAAAACAACCAATAATAATTTTACAGCAATTTTACTAATCCAATCAAATGCACTGAGAGCGAAATTTGTAAAGTCATTTAGGTATTTTCTGAAGAAGGACAGATGAAAAATGTGCAATGCTCTCGGCGGGATTAGAACCTTGACCTCTAGAATATGCGCCCAATGTGTACCGTTACACCAGAAAAGCATGCTGAGAGGAGGGAGGAAATACATTAAATACTACCCCTTTAAAATGGCGACTGGTGATTACGAGAACCAATCGCCAAATTCCGGCCACCACCTTCTAGTTCGGGCGCCGCTGCAGAGGATTTAGGGTTTTTTGCTTTTAAACCAGGAGACTTGAAAAATGTGCAGTGCCCTCATCGGGACTCGAACCTGGAACTCTCGAATACGCATCGAGTGTGCTACCGTTACACCACAAAGATATGCGGAAAAGCGGGAGAAAAATACCTTACAAACTAACACCTTCTGAATTAACATTAGATCCTGAACAGAAGTCACTTGCTTTCTACCCTTCGACCTAGCTGGACTGCTGCTTGCTGCTCTCTTCTGACTGCAAAGCTATCAAAACTGTAACCGTTTCGAAATAGGCACGATTAGTGTGCCAAGCTGTCCGTGGTTGCAACATGTTTTATTTAAAATAAATATGAATGCTTAATCTGCCTCGGCTGCTAAATTTTCTCTTGATTACGGATCGACATTCTGTGCAATCAATATTTCTACATCATCATTACTTCTAAGTTTGCTTTCATCGCACACACACATACACATACACACACATATATATGATGAAATTTTTGCTCATTGCAGAAATTTGATATTAGATGAATGTTTGAGTAGGGAAGTGAGTGGATCAATGTTAGAAGGTCACTGAAAATATCTTCTACGTAGTAAAAGATTCCAGGAACTTTTAAAGAATCACAAATTCACTTGATAATCCAAACATATTCTTATTACTTGTTGATTTCTCTGTGGAATGGCACAGCGCAATGGAGCTAATTCGCACACCGCAATTTTCATTTTGACGTATTACATTTTAACAATGAATAGAAGTAGATAAGCAAGAGACGTCTTTCAGCTAGCAAGCGCAGACTTCAAACGAGAGCGAGTAGTTGGATTGCAACGGTTTTTATACAGACATTTTCCCTAATCTGATTGGCTAAGAACTATACGCAAGACAGAAGGTCAAAATGACAAGACGCGAAATAAGTTTTCAGATATGACACGGATTCGAAAAAGTTATTACTATTTTTAAAATAGAAAGGAAGAAGCTCCCAAATTAAAAAGAGAATATAAACTGTCTTAATTAAACTGTCTTAATAATTTAAGACAGTTTAATTAAGACAGTTATTAACAAATTTACTAACTAATTAATTGACAATAGATCTCTCTATTCCTAATTTGAAGGGACATACTTTGAAAACTATTAATTTATGTGTCAAAATAGTGAATAGATTTGTTTTAAATATTAATCCTACTACTTTCTGGAAACACCTTGTGCATATGTATATATTAATTCATACTAAATTCTAAAGTTATAACGTTCGTTACATACTTAATAAATACAACAAAAAACCATAAAAAGTACAACTAATTTATTTGGTAATCAATAGGGTAGTTTTACTACATTAAGATCAAATTCCACGAAGCTCTCTTAAATATTTACAGTATACACCCAAGACTACCCTAGTTTTCGCTGAAACCCGGTGTTCTAGAATTTTCTATTTCAAGATCAGAATTTCTTTATTTCACTTATCTCTGAATCTAAACAAAAAAAAAAAAAAACATTTCGTTTAGAAACATTCTCAGTCAATAGTGCATTAAACGAAAAAGTGGAATCAGCTGTTATGCTTATTTGATTCTTTTAATTCCGTATCTTTAAGCTATAGTGAGCATTTTTAAGTGTTCGGTAAAGATACAGTATTAACCCCTAATTCTCAGGTTAGCAACTACTTAAATTTGCATATTATTTTTATAGATGTCATCAAAATGCATTGGCGGAGTTTTTATTTTCTGATTTCCTTTCTTCTCAATTCTAATTTAAATTCGTAAACAACCACTTAATTTTCATATTTAACGTTACGTAATAAATGGAAGACATTCATAAAACAAGATTGTTTTCCTTCTCCTCGATTGCGCAGCCAACTTTTCCCGTCGTCCTTCCAATTAATTATATTGCTTGTATTTAAAGTTTTAAATACGTCCTCTCAATAGCTAGGAATAATGGGAAGGCCTTTTGTTCTTCGCTGCTTTAAGTTTTACAAAGATAAATATTATCACAAAAGAATTCTGCGTTAAAAGAAATTTTGATCTGCTGCGATTTTTGGAAAAGCCATGCTTAATAACAGCGCGCTCTTATGCAGTTTGGTTCTGGAGATGCTAATTTATTGAAAAACCTTTTCTTTCTTTTAAGTTATGTTGTGTTTCGTAATTCATGACCAGCTGCAAACGCGTGTATTCTTAAAATCAATACGGCATTGTTTAAATTGTCAGCTCCTAGATAAATATTTATAATGAGAGAATCTACTTTTAACGCAAAACAAAATAGCATGTGTGAAATGTTTCGAAACATTTGATTTGTTGGAACTGAAGAAATTTTAAGTAATATACAGAATACATGTTTCACAGCTGATTGGAAAATTAATTAAATATTTAATCACTTTTCGTAAAGCATATTTGCCGCAGAAGTTTTTATTTCTATTTTCCTTTAAAACGCATGTACAATCATTAGGTTATTTGGAAGCCGAAGATGTGAAAAATGAGCAATGTCCTCTCCGGGACTCGAAGCACAGTCCTCTCGAATATGCGTCGAGCGTGCTGACCACAACATCACGAAGACATGCCAAGAAGGGGGAGAAAATACCTTTTATTGTCCCCCCTTTTAAAGGCAACTGGAATTAGGGAACCCCCATCGCCAAGTCCCGGTGGTGGAGAATCATCGTCCACCACCTCTTTTTGTTCGAGTGAAACCTGTAGAATCATTAGGTTATTTGGAAGCAGGAGATGGGAAAAATGAGCAACGCCCTCGCGAGGACTGGAACCACGGTCCTCTCGAATACGCGCCGAGCGTGCTGACCACTACACTACGAAGGCAAGCCAAGAAGGCAGGAGAAAATACTTCACAAGCTTTAGAGATAAAATGTATGCAATAAAAAGGAATACCTCAAGATTTTATTCAAATCACAATGGTTCAGAACCTTAACAATGAATTTTCATGATTCCAAGGAATTTTAATTTCAATAATGAATGGACATTTTGATAATTCAAATTTGATAATTAATGAATGTTTTTCGAAGAGTATTTGAACCGAAAGTTACATATTTAATATTTGTCTCTTTCCTTATTCGATTAGTTATAATAATATAGTCCTACAGTTATGTTCTGTTTTATTCTTTTATTTCCAAATTCAAAAATCGTGGATGATTTTTAGTACTCTGTCTTAATTAAATTTATGATACTTAATGTAACTCAAGGATTTTCATATTTTTGATAACGAGCAAAGTTTGACAAAAGGGAAATTATAGGGAGGATTTTATAGTTTCATAGGGACATAGCGGTATGGTGAGCCTTTTTACTCAGGCGTAAAGTATTTAGTTTTAATTTATGAATACAAAACATTGCTCATTGAAGTTTTGGTTTTGGTACTTAATTTATGAATACAAAACATTGCTCATTGAAGTTTTGGTTTTGGTACTTAATTTATGAATACAAAACATTGCTCATTGAAGTTTTGGTTTTGGTACTTACCAACAAATTCTATATGTTTCGTTGCTTAATTTATAAAATAAATTAGGAAATAATCTAAATAAATGTATAATATCTCAAATTTTATAGCTAATAATTATCTCTACTAAAACACGAAGACGAAAAACTTTTGCATGTGCTCTGAAAAATTTGGCCAACTTTTTTTTCTCCGGGGAAAGAAATCAGTCAAAATAATGAGCATATTTTGTTAGATGATTTCAACATATTTAACTCCGATTTGTAGATATTTTATAAAAACTGATCTTCTAATCCTTTTTGTCCACTTTTTAATCCAAAGGGGCAATTTGCCCAGAAAGGACTATTAATTTCGCTTTGGCATTTTGTGTCGATTCACTACAAACGTTGATTCACCTTTCAAATTGTTGCCATCAAATATCATCAAACATCATCACTGCATTATATTTAAAGAAATTAAATGATGAAGAATCTGCATAGTTGTGGCGTTTTACTATTTAAATCTTAAGTTCTAACTTAACCCCACGAACACTAACAAGCGAATAGTCGCTTAACTGTGTGAACAGAACAGGTAAGACTTAAAGAGGGTTTATAACCCTTTATTTTCAGTATATTTACAATTAGTTCCGACTTGGAACTTTACACAAAGCCGCCACTCGGGCTCAAACTTAAAATAATAACAATTTCAACTAAAACTATCTTAACTAAGCTATTTGAAAGATATAGCCGAAGCTATCAGAATCTAACTAGTTGGTTCCTGAGTATTTATTAAATTGGCGAAGCCAAGCCAGGGCCTGAGGTACGGCCGACGTAGTAACAGCTAAGAGAGACGTACCCAAAAGGCAAACGCGCGCTAGTCAGGGAATCAGACTCTCTCTTTCTCGAAGTCGGTGAAGTCACGACTTAAATAGCATTCTTTCTCATTTGCATTTACTGCGTTTCTGAATTTACATTCTGGCAGGAAATTGTAAGCTGAAATTAGAATAAGATAGGAATGATACAAAACTTAAAATAACTGTTAATAAACTTAGGATAAACCTTACAATGTACATATGTTTCTCGCATTGTGGTAAAACGACGGTACCTAGAGCCATGCAATTTTGAATAACGTACGTTTCCACCCGAATATGGGTATCTGGAAGCCCAAATTTGGAATATGTTTTATTATCGATTTTATATTTTGTAAACCTTTAACGAATTTTTTATTACCAAACTGAACGATTTCAAAGAGAGCAATGGCAACGCTGTACGAAAAAAGGACATTTTTATCTCCATTGCAAGAGACTGTGTATTGGAAATTCGAAGTATATTCTCATTTTGAAATTATTTTGCGATAATGTTGTTGAATTGAATTTTATGGTTTAAGTGCGAAGAACATCATATTTAATAAATCAAGGTAACACATAAAACGTTAAAAAAAGGCCTTTTAGGTGTAATATAAAGCCTGAAAGCTTTCAAATTTATTTATTTATTTATTTATGTCATGAGACGGTTTGATCTGCAATTACTATGGTGAATCATCGCTGAAGTCTGAAATTTACATGAATGAAGTGATTGCTGAATTTTTATACCCGCATCTAGAACGAGAACTAAAAGAAAATAAGATATTCCATACATTCTCCCTTCCATCAACAGTGATTCATTACTACAGTTTCAGGTTATCCCATAGCCGTTTTTTTTTCACGTTCAACTCTTCATTTTATGGTTAATTGGTTATAGTTTTACTAAATATACAAAACACAGTAAAGTTCGATGAATGACGTCAGAGCAAAGTATCCAAGCGCGGCAGAGAAACAAGCATTATGGATTTCTGTGAGGAACGCTCTAGTGCAGTGGTCTTCAAACTACACTGGTGTGCAAAAATTAAGGACGAAGTCGAAAAATTAGCATATCAGCTGAACGAAGAGGCAGAGCGGACAGAAAGACCAATCAGGAGATTAAGTAAGGTGATGTACGGTAGCACATGCGCAGATATGCAGGTAGACGTAATGGGGGAGTGTCTGAGTAGTATAAAGCATGTTGTCAGTGTAAGATCAGTATTTCTGGCAAAGAGATTGCACGCCGTATAGCAGTTAAAAATCACACCGAGTTGTTGCCTCAGCGAGAAATGGCGAATAATCAATCTGTTAGACGACATCTGGATGCTTTTACCCGAGGTCGAATCATTGGGAAGTTGGAGGAAGGCCGCAGTGTGACAAGTGTGGCTGCAGAGTTCGGAATTTCTCACAGCATCGTTTCATGACTTTGGAGACACTTTCAAACTACAGGAATAGTTATCCGGGGGTTTAGTAGTGGTCGTCCACGAGGAACCACACCCGCAGATGACCGGTATATTGCCTTACAGGCCAGAAGAAACAGGCGGCAGACAGCGGGAGAAATCGCTAGACACACGACACAGGCGACTGGACGACCGATATCGCGTTTTACCGTGGCCAGAAGACTGCACGGTGGTGGTCTGTTTGCACGACGCCCTGTACGGTGTGTACATCTAACGCCTGAGGAGAAGGCGTTCTCTGTGGTGCTGGGGACACCGGAATTGGAGAGACAATGAATGGGGACGAGTACTCTTTACAGATGAGAGTAGATTCAGTCTGAGTAGCGATTCTCATCGCATACTCATCTGGAGAGAGCGGGGAAGCCGCAATCATCCCTCGAACATCATTGAAAGGGACATGTATGGAGGTGGCGGTGTTCTCGTTTGGGGAGGCATCATGCTTGGTAGTCGTAGAGACCTTCACATCTTCGACGCAGTTTCAGTCAACGGGACCCGTTATTGTAACGAGATTCTTCTTCCATATGTGCGTCTGTTTAGAGGCGCTATGTGTCCTCAGTTCCTTTTCATGGACGACAATGCAGCAGGTCATCGCACAGTAGCTGCCGAACAGCTCTTAGAGAGTGAGGATAGTGAACGTATGGATTGGCCGGCACGATCTCCGGATCACAATCCCGTCGAGCATGTATGGGATTTTCTAGGCGGACGCTTGGCAGCTCGTACCGTACCACCAGTAACGATTCCGGAGCTTCGATTGGCGCTGCAAGACGAATGGGCAGCAATGCCTCAACAACTCATTGACACCCTCATTCTCAGCATGGGCAGACGTTGTGAAACCTGCCTAGCAGTCAGGGGAGATCATATCCCCTATTAAAGACCGGATGTTTCTTGCTGGACACCCATCACAGGGATGTTTCGGCCTTCAGTCTCCATGCTACTTTTTCAATAAAGCTTCTTTTTATCCCTCTGATTTCTCTTTTAGTAAGTGTTGCTTACATTACTCATGTCCTTACGTATTGGGGATCTTACGGTATTAAATGTGTTGATTTGGAAAGCTTTTGTACAAAGTTATATTGAAAAAACCGTCTCGTCCTTAATTTTTGCACACCAGTGTATGTTCCGCGGAATCCCGGGGTTCCGAGAATCAAAATGGAAATTCGTTAAGAAAATTAAAAAGGACTAGCACAAGTTAACTAGCATTTATTAATTAAAAAATATAATGCCTTTGAAATAAGAATAATTTATTAATTAAAAACAGCTACCTTTGAAAATTAATCAGAAGGTTCATGTGTGGTCTGTGGTTCATGGACATTAGCAGTCAGATTACATGCGAGAGATGCTCCGGTTTTTCCGATTGCTCCGTCGATGTGTGTGGAAGTGATTCTCATGCAGTTATAAACACTTTAATGCCAGTCGAACAATACGATTAAGTGAAACAACTCTCTCAACATATGTTTTAACAAAAACAAAACATAGAAACGAATTAAATGCAGAATATGAAATACGACTGCAACAAAACACCAAAAGGGCTAGACTTCGAAAATTTATGCAAAAAATGCAAACATACCCCTTTTACTAAATATAATGCAAGAGAAGGTAACATCTGAAACACGAGTAATGCTATTAATGAGTAAATTACATTAATTTTATGTCAGAAGTTTTAATAACAAATGCAAAACTTTTCTTTAATTGTCTTTACATAATTTTACATAATTTACTTTTTCTTTAATTGTCTTTCACTGCGAAAACAAAAGGGGGGACGGTTCTATACCTCTGGTTCTACTGGGCCGATTCTCGAAATT
>KK121420.1:367665-385605 GCA_000611955.2 Stegodyphus mimosarum
CATGTCTCGAAAGAGCGACTTAGGAGATATATTAGATTAATGCATAGCATTGTTCTAATATAGGTATTTTGGTATAAAATCGGACTTTTTCTGAAATGACATGCCGATTGTTTTCCATATATCGCTTCTATGACTCTCAAATTATTAATTTTTAGAGAGAAACTTATGGAGAAATTCAAAAACTTATCTTGGCGCATTTTTTCAGTTTGCGTTAAGAAAAATTCACTTAGCGAACTTCCTAATATATGGCAAACTTATTTTCGTTTGCTCTTTCACATTGTGCATAAGTGGAAAAAAAGTCACATCGTTCCTACTTTCAAATAATTTTAACAAAGTTCCTAAACTATATTTGATGCTATTATCGCTTTCAGCAAATATGCCAAATTTGAAAACAAGCCAATATATAAATTCACGTATATCTTCGGAAATTTTGAATAAAAAATTCTAATTTTTTCCAGGTTGGTAAAAATTTTGTAGTTTATAATTCAAAATTTTTTAAAAAAGAATTTATAAATAAATTTATAAAAATTATTTAAAAATAGAAATTTAAAAAGTAAATCATAAAAAATGGGCGAATTTTACTTGGAATGTACCTAACTTTCAAAATGCAAAAGGAAGAATCAAATAAGTTTAATAAAAAATTTGATGTGTACACCACATGACTTCCTTGTAAGGAATATTAAAATATACGTAATTTTCCTGCATTTCATTTAAACATACTGAATTAACAGTTAACGAATTTTGAATTAAATCTGCTTCGCTGATAGCGCGTAAACCGCAATAGAATAAATACACTCTTCAATGTTCACTATATTTATTTACCATAGCCACACTTCGGCGCGAGGTTCACTAAACAGAGTTACATCTCATTCACTTTATAACTCTGAGTGAGCAAAAATTATAGCGTCGGAAGAATTACCACAAGTTCTATTCAAATACTATAATAAATCTAAAACAATGTGTAGAAAAAATTAAACAAATAAAAAAAAAGGAACAATTTTTCACAGACGATTCAGCGCCGCTTACCTAATGCGCAGGCGCTTCTTATTAATTCAGTTTTCACTCTGCGATAAGGCAAAAATACACAAATATTCAAAAAATTTTCATTAAAAATTGAAAGATATAGGAAAACATAAAACCCCAAGTACAGTTAAAACAATTAAAAACACTATTTTACAATTAAAATTACAATTTGTACGCAAAAACCAGCTAATAAATTAAATGATAATTCCAGAATGAATCAAGCATAATTTAATTCGCAATATTGGACGAAGACGTTATTTTGTTGTTCCGAAACTTAGTTTTTCTAGATTCGCAACAAATCCACTATTCTGTTAAGGTTCAAATGTAAACAAATATGGCCGCTATCATAATCAAAAATTAGGCTTAGCGACACTTCAAAAACTTTTAAATTGTTGATAATTCCACAATTATTGCATGCAGGTTAACTAAAAGCACAAAAATATTAACCGAAATATAAGAACAACATAATTCAATCATTTTTAAAGCAAAAAATGCACAATTTACAAACTTATAAAAACTGAGCTCAATGAGCCGAGTAACAGAGTGGATATATATATATATATTTGTATACTTTGGATGCTGCCGATTGCAACTAAAATGCGAGATGAACATCTGTACGTTATAGCAGACCTATATACAAAATTTCAATGTTCTGAGTCTCCTCGTTTTTGAGTAATGCGACATACAATCATACATACGTACGTACGTGCGCACACTACAGACGCCACAAAAAAATCCCTTCAGAATCCATTTTAAATCAGTTTTATAATTATTTGGGGGGAAAAGAGTCTTTTATTCTGTCCTTACATACGGATGTCACTCAGAAACATCGTTAAATTGCATTCAATAGAGGTCAAAATAGATATTTTCGTTGAAATATGGTACCCGAAATTTTTTGCGATTACAGTACTTCCTTTTTACTTAAAAATGAAGTATTGTAATCGCGGGAGTAAGGAAGTAAAAATAGAGGTTAATAAATATTGTTACGGATTTTGTATTTATTTAGTTTTTTTAGTAGAAAACACGGGAAAAGTTAAAATACAGGAGTGCGCTCATTTAACATTAAATAAATAGATATTTCGCAGTTGTACTCTTTTGCTATCTAGAAAAATCGAAAAAATATTACCAGAATGTTCTCGTGCTTAATTAAAAAGCTTATAAAAGCCGGATTAAAACATCTCAGTTCAGTTGTTTACTGTAGCGTTGTTGTAGGGAATTTGCGGTGAGATCGACTTAGCTTCCTCCGTGTTTTGAATTGAGTTCTATTTATATTTTAGTAGTTTAAAATATACCTACTCTGAGATATTGTTATATTTTACTAACATCTTCGAGGAAATTTCAGCATTGTGTTTTATTTCTTGTGATAAGAATAAATTTTATTAACTTTTCATCGACTTGTGCATTCAATCCGTTACGAACAAGTACGCACGAAACAATATCTGCCATAATCAATTAACGTTGAGAAGCTAACACTTCGAGAGCTAATTTTTTAAAAACTACGCATGCGATTTCTACAAAACGTAGAAGTATATAAATCTAATACAGAGCCTAAGTCACGCTTTCGAGGCATGCAAATCGCAAGTTGAATTTCGTCAATTGGCCCATTAGAACGGGAGTATAGAACTGTAGCATTTTTTTCCGCATTGTATCTATAGCATATTAATCTTTGATATACTTTAAATTTTGTTTTAAGATGTATTTTTCTATGGTTGGTGTAGGGTTTCCCAAAAAAAACCTTATAGTTATAAAGGTTCCGCGAATCGACGAAGTTTAAAGAACATTACTGTAGCGTGATAATGACCGACAACATCTGGCTCCTGTCGCGAAAACGTTTATGGCCAGCAGAAGAGTTGTAACTCTTGATTATCGAGCGTATTCATCCGATTTTGCTTCAGCAAACATCTTTTTATCGACGCACCTGCAACGAGCCCTAAATTAATTTAGGATATTTTGGACATATGACGAAAATTCTCTAAGTGATAAAAAAAAATCTGATGTACGCCACATGACTTCCTCGTAGGGAATATTAATTTATATGCATTTTTCTTGCATTTCATTTAAACTTTTGAATTAAATCTACTTCCTCGATAGCGCATAAACCACAATAGAATAAATGCACTCTTTACACTTCACTATATTGGTTTACCATAGCGATACTCTGGCGCTAAGTTCACTTAACACCGTTACGTGTCATTCATTTTATAACTCAGAATGCATAAAAATTATATCACCTGAAGAATTATCGAATCGTTCCCACATGTTCTATTCAAATACTATAATAAATCTAAAACCATGTATAAAGGAAATTAAACAAACAAACAAAAAAAAGGGAAAGAAAGAAACAGTTTTTCACAGACGATCGAGTATTTCTCATTCAATTAATTCAGTTCTCACTTCGCGACAAGGCAAAATACATGAAAACTCGAAATATCTGTATTAAAAATTAAGAAATAAATCTTAAAGACTTATTTCCTCGAATAAATTCCAGAATGTGTTAAGCAGGATTTAATTCGCAGTAATAAAAGAAGGCGTTATCTTTGTTATTGCGAAGCTTAGTTTTTCTAGATTGGCAACAAAGCGGAAACAAATATGGCTGCTATGTTAAAAATAATTAGGCTTCGCCGCACTTAAACTAATTTTAAATTGTTGGTAACTCTACAAATATTGCATGCAGATTTACAAAAGGCATAAAAACCTTAAGAGGAAGATAAGAACAACATAATTCAATCGTATTTAAAGCAGAAAATGCGCAATTACCATTTATAAAAATAAAAAAAAACTAAGCTCACTAAGCCGAGTAATAGAGTGGGTACATATATCTATATATATATATATACTTTCGGTTCAGCCGATTGCAACCATAAAGGGAGGTGCACGTCTACATGTTATAGCTCTCGTATATACAAAGTTTCAACATTCTGAGGATACTCGATTTTGAGTTCTGTGAGATACGTACGTACGTACGTACAAAGACCATGAAAAAAGTCTCTTCTGAATCCATTTTAAATCAGTTTTATAATTCGTTTGGGAAAATAGAGTCCTTTATTCTGTCCTTACGTACAGATGCACGCATAAACATAGCTAAATTGCATTCGATAGCTGTTAAAACGGATGTTTTCTTTGAAATATGGTACCCTGAATGTTTTGTGATTGTAATACTTTCTTTACTTTGTACAAGGAAGTAAAAACTTCGTACAAGGAAGTAAAAAGTTTCAAGAACTGCCCAGTCGTTGTCAAAAGCAAACGATGGACATTACTTCGAAGGAATATAAAATGGTTTTCATAATCCAGATAAGAATCTTTGTTTATTAACACATTCACTAAACTTTATTGTAACTTGTATTATCCCTGCTTATCATATGCGCAGGACGGAAGCAGTGTGAGAAAGGAAATGGAATCTAAATGATTTAAAAAACATGCGTTTTTTTTTTTTTTGCACTGTCAAGCCATTGTTTACTACTGTAACTTTTTGGCACTGCTTATCCATTGTGAAGTCAGAGAATTTATTATTTCGAATGCCGTTTTTTATTGAATTTTATTTATTCTGAATTTTCTACGATGTTACAAAGTAGAAACGGAACACTACGAAGCGCATTTCATCTCTGGGAAAACTGAAAATTAAATCAAGAAGAGACTGACGAAGACGAAGAGGCATTAATAAGCTTCATTCGAGCTTCGCATATGAAAAGAGATAATTTCTCAGATAAGGAGATTCAGGTACTATTAAATTAAGTTTCAGTGTAGATTCATTAGTATTTTGAAGCTGGAGACGTGAGAAATGTGCAGTGCCCTCGCCGGGACTCAAACCCTTGATCTCTCAAATACGCGCCGACCGTGCTGACTGTTACACCACGAAGGCATGTTCAAAGAAGGGAGAAAATACATAATATACTCCCCCTTTTAAAGGGCGACTGGGAATAAGTAACTAACCCAATCGGCAAATCCTGGTGGTGGAGAATCATCATACACTACCTGTTTTTATATCGGGCGCCATTGTAGAGACATTAGGTTATTTCGAAGCAGGAGACATGAAAAATGAGCAATGCCTTCCCCGGGACTCGAACCTTGGACCTCTCGAATTCGCGCTGAGCGTGCTGAGCTTTACACCACGAAGGCATGCCGAAAGGAGGGAGAAAATCCCTTATATTAGAATGTACATATCATGATAAGAATTCGACATTCACGGGTGTAAGTCAGAAATAAGAGTATTTGGAAAATATTTCGGACATACACCAAGCGACTATGTGAATGTTGACATTCACCGGTGAAAGTCGACATTCTCCAGATTTCGGTGTTTCACCGTAACATATATACATACTAAAAAACCAGGCAGTTATACGAAATGACCGCTGTTCTAGATATTATAAATTGTAATTAAAATGATTTGTGCAAAGGTGTCTGCTAATTCAAACTGAATGACCCAGGGCAGGCGGCGAGGACGCCCCTTTGCTTACTGTCCCACGAGGTTTCCGCCTTCTACTTGCTTAATTGCTTAAAGTAGAGTGCAATGAAGGAAATCACTGGCGGTGCATTTCTTTCTCTGCTCAGTGATTTCTTTTTAGCGAGTAAGCCGTTTTTGTGCAGCTTTAGCTCCTTTTTTCTCTTCTTCAGTGCTGTATTTTCTAGGAGGCATTCTTAAAATAAATTACGTTAAGACGTAGTTTTTATGGAAAACAGATGATTGCCAATGCAAAAATATATCCCCCCGACATGCTCAGTTTGCGTTCAGCCTTAAATTGTTTCAAAAACAGATGATCGCGAATGCAAACAAATGTTCATCTTTCCCCTGATACGCTCAATTTGCGTTCAGTTGTAAACCATTTCAAAACCAGATGATTGCTAATGCAAACAACTGTTCACGTTTTCCCTGACACGCTCAATTTGCGTTCAGCTGAAAATTCATTATTTAAAATTTCATTCATTCATTTAAAATACGATGTAGGAATAACATCGGGCAAAATTTTAAACTGTTTACGCAAAAGAATATTTAGCATAGGAGTTTGGGTAAACGTACCCGATGAGATGTACTACGCACAACTCGTTAGTTGGTTTCGTCTCCTTTCATTTCTCAACGTTTGCGAGTTTCTAGCTAATTCATATGTAAATATAGTTACGTGCATAATAAGCAACAATTGTACGAATTAAAAATATTGAAATACCATGATAATTTAATTAAAACAAGGATAACTATTGTGATAAAATTTATTTTACTATTTGAATGCCGTAGCAACCATTGGCTAGCACAGTTACGCAAGCAACCCATAAACTATCGGTGACAAACAGACACTTAAGCCGCATATAATAAAGATACACGCACTGTTGTAGAAAGCTTGCACAGAATACACATTTCACATTTAATTTACTTGAACTGTAAGAAAATAATCCAAAGCTTGCTTATTTATGGTTGCCAAATAAGGTCTTTCTACGTCCATTTCTTAGCCCGAACAGTGGCCGAGCGCTCAAAGACAGCTAAATGCTAGTAAGACGGTCTGGGTTCGAGACTAGGTAAACGAGCTGGCTGTATCGTTAGTTTTGGTCGGTTTTCCAGTGAATAACATAAAAATGAGGTAATTCATCAAAACGTCTTCTGTGATTGCATTACTTCTGTTAGCTTTCGTATGCTGTGTTGTATTCAGGAAACCTAATATAGCCTTTTTATTGTTTAATATCGCACAAAATAAGTTTTTTAAATAAGAATAACATTAATTATGCGCCCGATTCACATACACTGCGAAAATAAAATCATAAAAATTATTGGATCCATTATGACCCGCCGCCGTAGTTCCAGTATTCAATATATTTCTAAAAGCACTGTACCGTTAAATCAGGAATTTATGCAGGTACTAATTTGCCAGGCTATCAGACTACTATGACACATTTTTATCTCATTTACCTTACTGAAATTAAGATTTACTATTCCGTTTTATCTTTACTAGCCCTTCATGAAGCCTTTCAAATTACAAATTTAATTTAATCTTTTTGAATAATCCTTACACGTTTCAATTACAATTCAATAAAGAATGAAGCTGTTAAACGGTTTGATTATACAAACCCTTGGAAAGTCTCTGCAAAACATATAGAAAAATTAACACGTTAGCAGCGTATTATATAATCGAGAAGCAAATCTTCAGAATGGAAAATTCCCAACAGATATTTTCTTCCTCGTAAAGTAATTTTAAATAGTATCGCAAACTTCGAAGTTTATATAGTGGATTTAAGTCACTTTATGCAATCCAATATTACTTAGTGTATGTTTGAGTGTCAAGAAATTACATGGAAAACTCTACTATAAATAAAAATGCTAACCATTCCTGGAATATATTAATGAATGCATTTAAATTACACACAAAGAACTCGAAGCAGCAGTAAGATTAATCAACTGCATAACACTCAAGAAGAGTGTCTAGGAGACATGTCATAAGAGTTTTAAAAGTCATCTTTCTTTGAAAGAATTGTCTTGGCTTTTACTGATTACTGAACGACCTGAACTTAAGTTATTACGTGATAATGTTTGAATTTCGGAAATGATTACATCAGTGAGTGACTAGGAAGCTCCGTAATCTGAAGATCTAATTTGAAATGTTCAACTAAAATTACCAGTTACTACTCTTGTGGGCAAATAGCAAAGCTTTAATTTTGCTGGAATTTTCATGAACTTGGATATTCCATTTTGCATACAAAGTAATAAAAATCTTAGGTTTATGGATATGCTGACAAAAGAGTACTTAAACTGTACTATTCTAAATCTTTTACAGTTACGTCCTTAAAAGCGAGGATTTATGTTTGAAAGACAAGTAGTTCTGTAAGTCAAAAGATTATTTTCTTATGGTTCAGACGTTAAAAGCTTTTCTACTTGTAAAACAAAGCCCGATGTGTACACCACATGACTTCCTTCTACGGAATATTAAATTATACGCATTTTGCATTTCATTTAAACTTATTGGATTGAATTAAATCTACTTCCTGGACAGCGCATAAAGCACAATAGTATAAATGCACTTTTCAAAATTCACTATATTTGTTTACCATAGCGACACTCCGGCGCTAGGTTCACTTAACAGCGTTACAGCTCATTCATTTTATAACTCAGCGTGAGCAAAAACTATAGCATCTGCAGAATTACAAGTTCTGTATTCAAATACTATAATAAATCTAAAACGATTTAGGAAATTAAACAAATAAAAAAGAAACAGTTTTTCACAGACGATTCAGTGCCGCTTACCGAATGCGCATGCGCTACTAATTAATCCAATTCTCACTTCGCGGTAAGGCAGAAATACATAAAAATGCAAAATATTTTCATTAAAAATTGAAAAATATAGAAAAACGTAAAACACCAACTACAGTTAAAACAATTGAAAACACTATTTTACAATTAAAATTACAATTTGTATACAAAAACCGGGTAATAACTTAAATCATAATTCCAAAATGAATCGAGCATAATTTAACTTGCAACAATAAAAGAAGACGTTAGTTTGTTGTTGCGATGCTTAGTTTCTCTAGATTGGGTGGCAACAAATCCACTATTCTGCTAAGCTTCAAATGTAAACAAAAATGGTTGTTATTGAAATCCAAAATTAGGCTTAGTCGCACTTAAAAAAAGTTTAAAATTGTTGATAATTCCACAATTATTGCATGGAGGTTAACTAAGGGCATAAAAATATTAACCCAAACATAAGAACAACATAATTTAATCACTTTTAAAGCAAAAAATGCACAATTTACAAACATATGAGAATAAAGAAACTGAGCTCACTGAGCCGAATAACGGATTGAATTTATATATACATATATTTATACACTTTTGGTGCAGCCGATTGCAATTAAAATGCGAGGTGCACATCTGTATGTTATGGCAGCCCTATATACAAAATTTCAACGATCTGGGGTTACTTGTTTTTGAGTTATGCGAGATACATACGTACGTACAAACGTACGTTTGTACGCACAGACGCCACAAAACAAATCTCCTCAAAATCCATTTTAAATCAGTTTTATAATTATTTGGGGGGGGAAGGAGTCTTTTATTCTCTCCTTACGTGCGGATGTCACTCAAGAAGATTGTTAAATTGCATTCGATAGCGGTCAAAATAGATATTTTCATTGAAATATGGTACCCGAAATTTTCCGCGATTACAATACTTCCTTTTTACTTCGTTCAAAGAAGTGAAAAGGGTTTTAAAAGATTTAATAAATACAGATCACAATAGTAAATACTATAGAGATTATCGGTTTCTTTCTTTGAAGGAAATGTCAAAAAATGACTGTTCTTTTCCGGGACTGGTTGAACTTCCGAATGCTGTTTTGATGTGGGAATCATCGGAACAGACGGACGCGCATGAAAGAAATGCCGCAGCTCCTTATAGGTATCGCAACTAAATATTAGTTAACTGAAGCCCGTGAAGCAAATAAAAGATAAAATACAAGGTTTTTCCTAACTCGGCCGACAAATTGAAAGGGGTGATGGTAGACATTAAGAGAATGAAAAATTCCAATAGGACATTTGGTCGCAAACCACGTTTAGCGTGAGAAAATCGCAAAAATAGTTATGGAGGCTGTGACGCTGAATGGAAAAGAAGGGGCAAATAATATGTCCATTTATTTGACGAAAAGCAGGATTACAGTGAATTACAGTTCGTCATTAGAAAGATGATGTCGAGAGAGTTTTATAGGAATTGTTCGAAGTTGCGGCTGCGGAGGTTATTGCAGAGCAAACGCCAACAGACAGAGGACAGTCGGACACATTAAAGCACACCGGGTGTGCTGGCGATTTGTGTGCTGAAGTGATAACGATCCGTGTTCTCAGATCCTCTCTTGTATCCACAGGTGTCTGATAAACAAGCGATTTCATTAGGAGTCTCAGAAGAATAAATCCAATGGATTCAGGCCACCTAGAATCGGTTGCATATCTGACGCTTGTTGATACATTGGAAGATCTAACAGCATGAATCGTCGTTACCAGCAAACATCGTCAGCACACCAGTATGCTTGAAAGCGTCCAGGAATGTCGGCTGTGAAATGACCTTCGCGGCCGCAACTTCCAACAATTGCTATAAAATTGTCCTGTCATTTCCTTTCTGATGTTGAACTATGATGTACTAGAATTCTGCTTTACGTGAAATAAGTGTTTTATACTTATTATTAGCCCCTTTTGTTCCATTGGACATCACACCCTTCCTAACAATTTTTGGGATTTTTTCCCACTAAATTTCATTTGCGATCCCATGGTCTATGACAATTTTTCATCCTCTTGTTGTCTACTACAATTGCTGTGAATTTGTCGGTCGAATACGGAAGCACCCTGTATAGATAAAATAATAAAACATATAAAGGAAATTATCTTCCAGGATATTCGAACTGAAATTTAAAAACAAATTTACACTATTGTGGTAATAAACAATTGGAAATTAAAAAAAGCAAATGTTCATTATCGCGGTAATATTTATACATATACTGGAAATATCAATTTAAAAGCAAAAGATAACAATAAAATGAGAGAGTTATTGATGATTTCATAGAAGTTCCCGAATTATCAAGGAGACCTGAAACTTCTCCATACAACAAGCAATAACTCAAGAAAAACGCATTTCGTCATCTCGCATATCTGAATGAATCCCTTTTCAATTTTACATTTCTATTAAATCTTAGAATATGCGAATCGCGTCTTATCAATTCAGATATGTGGGAAAATTACTCTATGCACGGAGACTGTTAGTTACAACTAAATTAAAAATAAACGTAAAAAAATTTAATAGAAATGTAATTGAAAAGGGAATTGTTCATACAAGCGAGATCACGAATCGCACTTTTCTTGAGTTTTCTTGATGGTTGTTTGGAGAGGTTCCAATTCCCCTTGATAAGTCGGGATCTTTCTATGGAATCGGCAACAATTCTCTTTGTGTTAATCTTCTCTTTTACATTTTTATTGGCATTTTCAGTGTATATATTTACAAATTCTGATTATTTATTGCAACAAGAGTGCGCATTTGCTTACTAAATTTTACTTCAAATTTCCTAGGAGATAATTTCCTTTGCATTAACTATTGGTTTATTAAATTAAATAGTATCTTTGCAGCAACACTGCAGGATTTTAATTTTTAGTCCTATTGAATAAGCTTTAAAATTCGCTAATTTTAAAGTTTTCTTCACCCCAAAGGGCCGATTTGCCCAGAAGGGCTATTAATTGCGTTAATGCACTATAAACGGCGTTTCACTTTTCAAATTGTTGCCACTAAATATTAGAGCCCTGCAATATATGTGAAGAAATTAAAAATGAAGAATCTGCATGAATGTGTGCTTCTTGCAGTGTGAAAAAATATCAGTACATAGAGACATCAAATTTTGATTAATGTAGTCCTCCACTGGAACACGGGTATCTGGAAGCCCAAATTTGGAATTTGTTTTAATATCGATTTCATATTTTGCAAAACTTTAACGAATTTTTGATGCACAAATTCAACGTTTTCAGAGCGAGCAATGGCAACACTGTACGAAAAAAAAAAAAACATTTTTATCACTAGCGCGCGAGATTGTGTACAGGAAATTCTAACGATACGCTCTTTTTAAATTATTCTGCGATGTTGAATTGAATTCTATGGCTTATGTGAAGAACATAATATTTAGTAAATAAAGGTAACACACAAAACGTTAAAAAAACACCCCTTTGGGGGGAATATAAAAAATGAAAGCTTTCAGATTTTTATTTTTTATTTCTTATTTTCCTTTACTATATATATTTCCCTAATATTATCATTTAATTATTTTTCTAGTTTTAAATTAGGAAATTTAAGTAAGGATAAGGACGATACTAGCCATATAACAAACTATTAAAACTTAAAATAACATAGCTCAATATGACCTTTCAAATCTTTCCATCTATAGTTGACTTTCCTTACATGACAAATGCTGTAATTAGTGAATACGCTATACGACTTAATGTATAAAGACTGCTGTAGAATTTATACCTAGAATTCTCTCCTCAATTTGTCATTATCTGATAATGTTTCTCGGAATTCAAATGCTGACATTTCTAGACTATTAAATTAACAAACTATTGGGGAAACTGAGCAGACTTGTTCGCTTACCTAACGTGCTACCTTTCTAACTAAATTTATTATAAATTCCAAAGCCAATTCGTGTATTTCATCTATGATTATTTCTGGTTAAAATCCTTGCCTTCAGGTTTCGTGTTATTCCTCAATTAATGTAGCATAGGGTTCGATAATGAACACTACGAAGTTTATTTTCCACCAGTTAACTTCCTTTCCCCTAGCTGAGAGCTAACATATGTGAAAGATATTTCTCTGCATTTAAATTGGAGCTTTTCTAAGGTGCTTAGTAGATGAGTTATTTAATCATGTTTAACGACGCTGCAGTTTAACTGTCTAAAATTATCTTCCTAAAATTATGGCATTACAGATTTACGTAAGCTATGTATTTTGTGTATACTTCACATACATTTTTTTCATTTGTTTAGTATCTGTAAATATATGTGTTTATTGTAAGTGTAGGCACGCATTTTTCTTTTTCGTTTAGTTATCAATTCATACGTGCAATTATTTTGCTATGTTTTTGCGCGTGAAATTCTAACTGCTGTAATTTTGCAGATTAACTCCCGTATGACATTACGTACAGAAATACTTCTACATGTGTAAATACAGGTTTAGATTGTAACGTCGTGTATTCTTAGCTACTATAAAATGTTCGCGATGCTGAAGACTATTGGTGAATTATTATCAAGTCTTTTAAAGTACCACAGAAGAACTTTGGTGAAGGGTGTAAAAAAACCTTTATAAAATCATTTTAACATTCGGCACCACTTGTGCTCACAAAAAGCCAACACTTTTGGCTTGACTTAAAAAGTAATGAATAATTTTAAAACTGATGAAGTTACATATAGCCTATCGGCTTAACAGTTTAATTAGCGCGCAAGCTGGCTCCAATTCAAAGTCGGCGTAAACAAGCCTAATGGAAAGAATAACTCAACGCCACAGAATTCTAATCAAAATTATCAACGTTGCCTTCAGGTAGTCAGTACACGCTCTGATTTCACCCTCCAGAAATTTGCTTTAAATATTTTCTTCCTTCTACATAATTTAAATATCACGCTTGCTGGAAATTTACGTTCTGGTAGAGAAATGAAATAAGAATTAAAAGGAAGGGTACACTGCGAAAAAAAGGGGTGGGTGGGACAGTTCTATATCTCTCGTTCTACTGGGCCGATTGACGAAATTCAACTTGCGTTTTTTATGTCTCGAAAGCGCGACTTGGTATATGTTTTGGATTTATACATAGCACTGTTCGAAGATACGTACTTAACACAAAATCGGACTTTTTCTGAAATAACATGCCATTTCTTTTTCCATATTTCGATTCTACGAGTCTAATTGTTCCAAACTGCCAAATGTTTTAAAACTCGCACGAGTAGTTTTTCAAAACTTAGCTCTCAAAATTTTAACACCTCAATGTTTATTGTATTTGGTATATATTTATTAATATATCTTTTTTATTAAACTTAGCTGATTCTTCCCTTTCTATTTCAAAATCTAGGTCCATTCCAAATAAAATGTATTTGGATCCAATTTTTTATGTATTTTTTATTTTTAAAAGTTGTATTTTTAAATAGTTTTTATAAATTTTTCGAAAAAATGTTTGTATTATAAACTATAAAATTTTTAACGTCATTTTAAAGTAGATGCAATTCTAGGCACATCTACAAAAAATTTAGAGTTTTTTTATTCAAAACTGTCTACGATGTAAATGAATTTACATATCGGCGCATTTTGAAATTTGGCATATATTTTATAAGGGATAATAACAGCAAGTGTAGTATGAAAGATGACTTTTTTCCAGCTCGTGTATAATGAGAAAAAGGGAAAGGAAAATAGGTTGCTATAAATTAAGAAGTTTGCTAAGTGAATTATTCTTTGCGTAAACTGAAAAAAATATGCCAAGATAAATGTTTGAATTTCTCCGTAAAATTTGCACGAAATTTACGAAATTCAGTATTTAGGCATAATTTTACTTGCAGAATCGAAATATGGAAGAAAAATGTCATGTCATTTCAGAAATCCGATTTTGTGTCAAGATACCTACATTAGAACAATGATGTATATAAATCTAATATATATCCTAAGTTGCGCTGTCGAGATATGAAAACAGCAATTTGAATTCCGTCAATCGGCCCAGTAGAACGGGAGATATAGAACTTTACCATTCTTTCCCCCCCGAAGTGTATTTAAAATAGCCAGTTAGAAAATTAAATGATGCTCTATAATTTGACAAACTTCAGTGCATACGATAAATTGACGATATATGGTTACATGTCGTCAGATTTCACTCCCTTCTAAAAATGTGTTAAAATTCGGTTTGGAAGATAAACGGCGATTTAAAAGAAATAAAATCAGTAAATTCTCTTTTCCTCCGAGAGAAGAAAGGTCTTTTAAACCTGAACTCTGAATTTTTTTAAAACAATTTCTGTGAACCTATTCATTTAGCAATGCATAATAGTAAAAACATTAGCTGCTATTCTTCTATAGGTAGGCACATAAAAAAATTGTAAAATATAACGAAATTTAGTTGAATCCAGAGCTTTGGACGAATTTCGAAATTTTCAAAATCCAGGTTTGATAATTCGAAAAGCCGCTAAACTCATCGATTCGTACAACGGAAGTGTCAAATGATGAACTAAGAAATTACGAAACGAAACAAACATATTTTTGCTGTCAATAAACCTGCCAAGTTTGATAATTTTAATTCTTGAAAAATTAGGACAGAAGATAAGAAATTCGAGGATTTAATTTTACTGTGGAATAATGCGCTATATTTTAGTCGTTTTAGCGCATTATAAAAACTACTATTTTACGGAATAACTGACGTATTCATTACAGATTGAAGTGTGGTACAGAAGAGTGCATGAAATAAAATAATCAAATTCGTAATTCATTTTACACCAGTAAGGATTACTGAACTGATAAAAATTTTTAAAAAATTATGATTGTAAGACTACCGACGGCGGAGAGGTAAAACTGTTCAACTCAGCTACTTCAACGTGGGCTTTCAGCGGAGTAGCTTCACAGGGATTTCATGCTTTTATCTTTACGTAACATAAATACAATCCATTTCTCTTAAAATGTCCTTCCATTCTTTTAAAATAAGAGCATCATAAATTTTTATCTTTTCCTACATTATGTCAAAGTTTTACCGCTATTTTTTTCAAATTCATTATCAGATGAAACAAGTGTTCATTCACTTTAAAGTGGGTCACCTGATTCATTGTTGAAAACCAGTCGCTACAGCTGATGAGGGAGCCCACCAGCGGCCATGCGGTTAAGTCGCTGCACACTGGTAGTTCAATTCCAGAAGAACAGGGTGCCTGCATGGGCGTTTTCTGGTTTTCCTCGTGTGTAACATGGTTATAAGAGAGTTGTTCATAGAAAGCCCTCAACGAAGGCATCCCTTCTCATAGGTAGGTAGACTTAGTGTGCTTTGGGGCTAATAAATAAAGCAAACCAATCAACTGATGAGGAGCGAATTCCTTCACTAACCCTAATTTCGCCTGGAAGTCTTTTACACTCATGTCCATAAATTATATTATTGCAAAATCAGGCAAAGGAAAAGTTAGAAGCAAAACAAATTTGACTTATTTGTAAAGCTTATATATTAAACAAAATGTAAAGAGCAAAACAAGATGCTATATGTTTCATATTATTAAAAAAATTAGCGATTTTTTCTCCCTAGAGCAAATTACAAAAAAAAACCTATTTACAAAAAAACAATATTACATGGTTGGTATGATTGTTAATACATTGTATGTCTCCCAGACGATGCAATACAGTCCGTACAACGCCTAGGCATGCTGAGTATCAAATCATCCATCTGATCTTGGGGGATATTACACCACTCAAAAAGCAATGTTCTCCGAAGTTCCGGTAGACATGTAGGAGGAGGTTGACGGGCTGAACTAGTCGGCCAAACATGTCTCACACGTGCTCAACTGGATTCAAGTCCGGTGAGAATGCTGGCCAGTCCATACGGGTGATATCCTCCGATTGAAGGCATTCGCTTACGATGTTTGCACGGTGAGGACGGGCGTTGTCATCCATAAACACAACTTTTGCACCCATGGCGCCCGAAACAAACGTACATGTTGTTCCAGAATGATGTCCTGATAGATTTGGCTGGTCATGGTTCCAATTTGAACATGCAGGTCAGTTCTGGAACCCAGACTAACTCCACCCCAAACGAGCACTCCTGCACCACCGTAACGGTGTCGTTCAATGATGTTTTCTTGGTGGTAACGGGAACCTGGAGCTCTCCATAGGAACGTCCGGCGAGAATCAGACTGCAAGCTAAACCTGGACTCGTCGGAAAACATCACACAAACCCACTGTTGCGGTGTCCACAATGCATGCTCTCTACTCCAGGCTAACCGCAGGAGACAGTGAGTTTCAGTAAGTAGAACGCATCTGACAGGTCTGTGAGCATATAGACCCATCTTTCCTAAGCGTCTGTACACGGTCTGCCTGGAAATTGTCGTAAAGTGGCTGAAGAGAGCCGACGAGACAGGTCTGAGGCTGTGCTCCGCCTGTTTCTTTTGGCAGTAACTGCCAAATACCGGTCCTCATTCGGCGTTGTAACTCTGGGGCGACCTGTGCTGTAACATTTACTCACACTACCGTCATCTTGGAATCATTGCCAAAGCCTGGAGATGACACTCTGGGCAATTCCAAGTTCGTCTGATACTTCCAGTTGGGTACGCCCCCATTTCAGACGGCCCATAATTCTACCTTGAAATAAATCATCCAAATGCGTCCTTTGTGTCATAACTATTCGGTTATTGCTCTGAAATGCTTATAAAGGGCCTGCGAATAATTTAACTCCTTTGCCTGTATTCCTTATATATCACTCTCTTACACTCTCGTCATTGTGACGTACCATCGGTGTCATCTGGTTACTTCCTGAAATTTGCATATGATTCTTGAAGATGTGTGTAGTGATTTTACAGGTGATATATTTATTTTAGAGTTCGATTTCCGCGTGACTCCAAATTATCCTTAATTTATGGACATGAGTGTAAAATATCAGAACGCCATGTTTTTCCCGTGGTATTTATACCATCGCTATAGATTTGAAATAAAAATCTAAATCAATTCCTTCCAACTTTTAAATTCCCCTTTTGGAAAGCATGTTGATTGCAAGTTAAAATAAAAGTATTTGCAGTAAAACTAAAAAACATTTAAAAATTAGGAAAAAAGACAACATTTTGTCTTTAAGTGAAAGTTATATAAGACTGTGTAATAATGGCTAGTGCCCACCAATGGATTTACTTTTTTTATCAACGTTTTATAAAATATGCTTGCTTATAAAATTAGTACATAAAATAGTTTTAAATGTAAATAATCAATTTCTTGATATATGAAATTCATAATTTGTAGTTTTCAATATAAACTTTAACGAAATTCTATCTTAACAACTCTTACTTTCCTTCTATAATATTCCGGTAGTATACTTTCTTTGCCATGGCTTTCATTTTCCACTTTTCGTAACAACAGAGATAATTTTTATTATTCGGAATAATAGTTTGATAAATAAGAAGTATTTTCTTAAAACACCGATTTAATCAGGTTATCAAGTCATAGCTTATAGATTAAAGAATATCGGAATGCTGGGAAACTTTATACTCTTATATCTCTAGCACTGATTTAATAAATTCCATAATGTATATGTGCGCATCATGATCACAAGGTAAGAAGATTAGAGCTTTTCGAAAAATCCTACCAGATATTATTTTAATCCAGATTTTTGATGACAAAAAAAAAGCCTTAAGCCTTTCAACATTTTAATTCTTCTCAAGCACAGCATCATTCTTAAAATAACAAATAAAATTATTTTACTCCTAAAACGTTCAACAGC